>JAHBCN010005007.1:0-58881 GCA_019359885.1 Listronotus oregonensis | reverse complement strand
TAAACGATACCTATCGTCAATTTTGTCGTTACTTAGAACTCGAATTGATACATTTGCATTACACTGTTTGGACAAAAATTTATTTAAATAGTTTAAAACAAAATTATAAGGTACATTTTGTCTTACATGATCATAACTTAAACAGAAGATAAGGTCTGTGTATCTGCCCACTAAGAATAGACTATTCAAATATTCCCTCTCAGAAAAGGAGATTGTATTTAAATCTAGAAAAACAATAACGGAGTCACAGGCAGAATAATCTTTAGTTACATTAAAAATGTCATTGCTAAGTTCTTTAAGATCAGCACCACTCTTGATCCACCCTTCAATGGCATACTGGTCACTATTAAGATATTTTCTTATAATCTGGGAGCAGTTACGACCAGTATGATCACCATAAATCAACACTTTCTTTTTATTACTATTAACATAAGAATCACTTACCCTATTGTTCTTTATACAATGAAATTGTTCAAAATTGTTTATTTTTCGGCATACAGCATTTGATTTCTTAGCACGTTTTTCGGGATTAGTGATACTTGCGGTAGCGGTAAGGGTTCCTTGGTTCATTGTTGAAGGATTCTGCTGCTCAGGTAGTAATAAGTCGCACTGTATTTCTGACGTGCAGGTGTTGATGGCCATAGTTTGAGTAGATACACAACTGACGCAACTCCGAATATCATCAGTTTGTGTAGCAAATGATTGTTTAATAACTTTGTTTAAGGCAACTTCTCTAGATTTCTCCAAAATATGGTTAGTTTGTGTAGCTACTGAATGTGTAATAACTCTATTCACAGCAGTTCCTCTAGTTTTCTCCAAAAGCATAGAAAGGTTTTTGATTTCTTCTTTTTTGTTCCGGAGATCCCTTAGTAAGTGATCAATCTTATTCTTACCCCTTTTGCACTCTCGATCAAGTTCTTCATTTATACAAAGCTGATCTGCTAATTTATTTCGAAGGTCACTTATGATATCGGTAGGAGACTCTTTGTTAGTGTTAGTACCTTCATTGAAAACAATATTTGTGCAACTGATATTCGGTGAAATAAGTTCGGTAGTTTCAGACACTTTTGGCATTTTTGTACTGTTGGATCTCAGTAGTCTTTTAAATAGTTGTCCAGTATTTTCGTTTATTTGGTTAATTTCAGGTGAAGCCATAGTATAAAAATTATAAGAATATTAATAAATTGAAATTAAATTTTATAAGCACTAAATTCTTAAGCCACACATCGGCATATCGGAACACAGTCCGTGAACGGAATTGGCGCCAAAATAGGTTGCTCTTGTTATTTGGAGGTTATTCCAATCACAAAATGATTTATTTTACACTATTGGAGGTAGATAAACATCAATTTTTTATAAAATACACTATATACGAAGGTTATGAAACGCACACACAACTTTGCACAAATTAAAAACTCACTGTTACATCTAAAACACGAAAATATAGTATACAGAGGTACTAGACATCACATTCATAGCTACGTTCATATACTATGTATAAAATATATAAATATATATATATATATATAAATATATATATATATATATATATATATATATATATATATATATATATATATATATATATATATATATATATATATATATATATATATATATATATATATATATTAATAATATAAATAACCTAGTAATTATAATTATATTCTTTTTAATGATGCGTTTCTAATAATTGTGAGACAATTTTCTGTTTGTGAAAAATATCTGTCACGAAAGGGTTAGGTAATCTCTTATTATATGCACAAATAAGGTGCAAATGATGTTTACAATTTTAATAAATAAGACCAAATTAGCAATTCACGTATAATAGGTGTTTTTATTTCTAATAATAAAATATTGTAAGTAATAAATAATATATATTATTAGAAGGTTTTAGAATTATCTAGATAACTATTTGTCTCCAAGAAACTTAAGTTAACAACATCTTAAAGATAATTGCAGAAAATCAAAATTTATATTTACTTATTTTAACCATCATCCTTATGTTTTTAATTACAGCATCTTTGTTATCGTTAAATTATATAAAAATAATTAAACCTTACACCGCAATTACATTTACGAGTTCTCCGATCTGAGTTACATTAAGAGTAGAATCACATGCCACAAATATTATATTTGCTAAGTAAAATGGTACACGTTTATATTTGTATGTGAGAGATACGTACATTTTGACAATTTAAAAATGGCAACGTCTAAAAATAAACGAGCTGGTCTCTCTTTAGTATTAATAAGGATTAAAAAAAACACATAAACAAATACGCGAAATAGAATAATATGGGTAAATAAACATTTACAAGAGAGCCATAGAGTTTAAATTGATAACAATCGATGGTCTTTGCATGTAACAATCAGCTTATTCGACTCCCCCGAACATGCCGAATTTACGAGGTTATGTTTTTTAACACATATATAGTGCCCTGTGGCTCAATTGTTTAATTGTTTAACAATAATTTATGTAATCAAGCGGTCACAGTGTCCGACAATTTTATTGCTTTGTTTTTGCAGTCCAACAACCTAAATATGACATTTTAGGTGTCCCATTTTCCACACTTTTATAAGGTGTTTCCGTAATTGTTAGAGCTATTAAAAAAGTAATATAGGCATCATGTACACCCTTTGAGTCAAACTTAGAAAGATATAAGAGGGAAAATTAAAAAAATGTATATTTTCAGAATTACCCTATATTTTCTTAGTTTAAAGAGATATAGTTGATTCCCCTATTAATTTTTCTTACTCCCCAATTTAATTTTCCTATCGCCTCTTGTAAAACTCTTACGACACGGGCATCTTTCCGGAGAGCTAAAAAGTAGCACGTGTGCAACCTGTTCCCAAGGAAGGATACAATACTCTCTTTTCTATCTATAGACCTATATCTCTTCTTTCAAATGTTTGTAAGGTAATGAAAAAATTCATTAACAAATCTTAAAGTATTTGGAAAAATATAAAATTTTACGTGACACACAGTACAGATTCCGTCACAAAAGATCCACATCTGATCTTCTTTCCTGTGGCTCATACAACTGGAACAATTCCTTTAAGTTTCTTGGTGAATCTCAGATCGTTGCTCTTGACATATCCAAAGCTTTTGATCAGGTCTGGCCTAATGGGCTCCTTAACAACCTTTCTTCATACAGTCTTTCACCTAAGCTTAATTTTTTGTTTCTCCAGTTTTCTTTCTACTCGTAGTCGACGTATATCAGTTATTGTAGACGCTCATTTTTCCAGCTTCTACCAAATTAATGCTGGGGTGTCCCAGGGCTCAGTACTGGCACCCTCTCCGTTTCTTCTTCACATCAACGAGCTTTTATCTTTCACACTCAATCCTATTTATAGCTTTTCTGACGATAGTACCCTTTACTCTTCATATTTAATTTTTTAAGCCAGCCCCTAAGCCTGATATGGAAAACAAGCGTGGGTCAATGCAGATATCTCTTTCACATGACCTTAAATTAATCTTGGATTTCGGCGCTGAAATTCTTGTCCAGTTTAATGCCTCCAATACACGATCATGTTCGCTGTTGCGAGAAAAGTCTGCCAATGCTCATCCGTTACATATGAGCCGCCAACTTCTGCAGAACAAGGAGTCATTTAGTCTTGTCAGGGTTACCCTTAAGACTAACCTTAACTGGCACAAACACATTACGTGTATCCCAAATCAGACCCTTTTTAGAATATTTTTCTCATGTCTGGGGAATGGCTTATATAACTTTTAGCATTCTCAATACCATTCAAAGAAGAGCTGTTTGTCTTATTAATGATCTCATCCTTCAGAAAAGCTTCCTTCTCTTGCCCACCGATGGGCTGCAGAGGATCTGTGGCTCTCTTATAGGTATTTTCACGACTTCTGCTCCGAGGAGTTGGCATGTATAATTTCTCCTCTGACAGCTCTCAACAAAGCAACAGGTAGTTACTACTTTTATGCATCCTTTAACAGTTCAAATTTCTCAAATTTTTTTTTTGTTTCTTCATACCTAGAGTGTCCAGACTGTGGAACCTGCTACCCGCAGAAGTATTTCCTTTTCCTCCAAATCTCCAAATATTTGAGTCGCAAGTGAATAAACTCTTTCGTACCACACTTAAGACATCCATGTACCTTAGTACTATGGGTGTCTAACAGGGCTGTATTTAGGCGGTGGCGAGTTGGGCGCCCGCCAAGAGCGCAGCTACCTTGAGGGCGTAAAATCGACCATATTTTTTCCATCAGTTGTCAGTACCGTAGTCATATTATTATTATTTTTTATTGACAAAATTATCTAAATAAATATATAACAACAGAACCATTTAATAACAAATTTTTAACTTAGAAACTTAATTTCATTATTTTTAATATATTAAGACTAAAAAAATGTTTAAATTATAATTAAAATATCAATTTATTGTGATACCTACAGCAAGAAAGTAACTCTTTAATTTTTTTAAATATTTAAGCTGCGGATAAATCCGTATTTTATAAAGGAGAGGCAGCACTAGTTTTTTTCTTGTTGCATATATTTAATAAAGTATGTTACCTTTTAGTAGGCCTGCTGTGCACAGTATTTTTCTAACTACGACTTTATTGCTGAGAAAATTTATTCTAAGTTTAATTAACCGCAAATAAGGATGTATACTTAATTTACATTCCACTTCTTTTAGTCGGTTACAAACAATTGTTTTATGTAAATCATGTCCCTTTCAAATAGTGGGCTAATATTTCATTTTGTAAAACTTCCGGGGAATAACCCTCGGCATCCTCGTTTTCGTTGGGAGCATTGTTAACACCTCCTCAAATCCCCCGGTGTATAGGGGGCGCAAATGTTTATCCCTGCCAAGGACGCGGCTATACCTGGATACGGCCCTTGTGTCTGATAAGGTGTGTACATATGATTAGATTATCCATTGAAATTTGACGTACTATGAAATTGCTACGAAGGCTGAACCAACGTGGGCGCCGAAATTACACTTAAGTTATCTCCAAAGCCCATAAAATAAATACTTTACCAAACGCCAGCGCCGACACCGTCATCAACGTCAGCGACAAGTTTATAAATCCACCAGCGGTCTTCGAACCCAAAAAAATCAAGACATATTTCGACCATAGGAAAAAAAGCAAATAGGCTCCCAAGGTGGCAAAGAATCTCTAGAAGCACCCAGTAAGCTGATTTTTTTTACAAAAAACAAATATTGTACAAATTCAGAAGTTTAGTAAAACGGCTCTAAAATTCAGTTTAAAGAATAAGGTCTTTAAGGAAATATTTATCAAACATGAATAATAGACGATTTCGCCACATTTTGGTAGGTAACTTTGGTTGGTCAGAAATAGTGATGGGTAATTCGAATTAAAATACGATAATCGATTATTGAAATAACCTATCATGCGATTATTCAGATTTAATTTTTGATTTAAATTTTATTTTTCGTAATTCAAATTAAATCTGAATAATCGCATGATAGCGGTTTTTTGCAATAATCGGATTATCAATTATTTTTAATTCGAATTATCCCATCACTATTTCTGACCAACCAAAGTACCTACCAAAACGTGGCGAAATCGTCTATGTCTATCTCATTAAATTTAGTTAATTTAGCATGGTCCAGATGTTAACAAGTTTTGTAATTTCGCTTCAGTTCGGTTTAAAATAGGAACATTTTTCAGGGAAACATCATGCCGCTTGTAGCTTGACATGCTAAGTGTTTAGCCTTTTATATAATTATTTATAATTGTTTTGTAACAGAGCTTTGCGAAGTATGCCTGATGAGTCGGTTCAGTTATAAAACGGTTATTTTCCCAACAAGTGCGCAAAGTGATATTTTTCCGCACGTTACTGCTCTTGAATAAACCACACGAAGCGGAGCTCGGGCAAGCAGTCAAGTGCGGAAAAACAACTTTGCGCATGCGTTAGGAACAATATTTTTCCTACGAGCCTCTAATAACAACAAAAATAAAACATGTTGTTGCTTGAAAAAGGACATTATTTATCAAAATCAACAAATGTCTTATTGTTGTGTGAAGGGGTAATTAAAAAAAATGTTTTTTTTTGTTTTAACTTTAATATTGAAGAAACTTAGACAAAACGAAATACACGAAATCTTGCAACGGCTTCGTATGCTGCATAAAATAGTCTACAACAACTAAAATATATATAAATCTTTCGACCTATATCATTTTACAGTAGTTTTATCGTGTGTTAAGTGCTACTTTGCGCACGCTTGTAGAAAAAGGTATAAGTCTTATGTTGGCACTAGTGCTTAAAAGAGTTTTTATCACACCCCCATTTTTCCTAAGGAAAAAACCTTTATAATAGAATTCTATAAAAGAAATTGTTATTCTTATTTCCAATGATGCAAATTCACCTCACTTTCGATTATAAAATTTAACATAATTTGTAGAACTCTATACTAAAAAAAATATTCATGCAACAAGTAATATTTACCAAAACACCAGACATCAATAATTATTTTTATTATTACGCCTAATATTTCTTTAAATTTAATTATCCTAATACAAAAGAAACGCATTTGGTGCTTTCATATATACATATTACCAAATAATAAGTAAGATGTATTAAAAGAAAACATACTAGTATTGAAATATCCTTTTATTTATTAAAAAAAATTACAGCCCTACATAACTTATTATCTGCTTTATAAGCATATATAAATAATTATTTTATATATTTTACAAACATTGCCTTTGCAAATGAAAATAATTACCATCAAGAGAAAATAGTTACAACAAAAAAATCACATTTTTTTACAAAAAAATTCAGTACTCATTATCCATTCCGTAGCATGATCGTCAATATAGTGGCAGTGATCTTATAAACTTAAAAATCAATACTGCCAACTTAAGAAAAATAGTATTATTCCTACCAACTAAAATAATAAAAAACTAGTTTAATGGCTATTTTAACATACATAGAAATATACTGGCATATAAAAATCAGGTAACGTAAAAAAACATAAATATAATAAAATAAATAAACAATAAATATGATAACTTATAATAAACAATAAAACGTCAGAGTAATTAGCATATAGCTTCTTAAATAATTAAAATTGGTTTGTAGCTTCATCATTGTCCTGCAAAAGAATAATAATAAAATTAGTAAAAAAATATGTTCCCGAGTTATTCTAATCTTTTTAATGTGGGAAAGATAATAAGAAATTTTATAAAAGATTTTGGATAAAATATTGTTAAATTTTATTAATTAGTTCATATCCAAACACCTCTTTACACCTCTGTCGAGCAGGTTTTGAAAACCGACATTCTTGAAAACAAGAAGTGTATAAATTGGAAGACTTTCTAGGCTTTTCCAGATGGACTTAAACGAGATGCATTTTGTATTGTTCTTTTTTGAATTGCAAGGATAAAAATTACTGTAGGTAGTTTTCCGAGCAGAAGCCGCAAAAATTCCCATAAAAGATGAATAGATTTCCTTGATTTCATTTGTAAGCAAGGGAAACTGAAATGCTGGGTGTTGTGGAAGAGGACATTACTCGGACATGGGAACAATATTCTAAGTAAGATCTGATTTGGAGAACATACAAAGTGTCCGGATTAGAAGGAAATGTATATGCTTTGGCTTGCAAAAGAGAAAAAGAAATTTAGGTTTTTGCTGTGGCTATGGAGGTAATGTGTCTGGGTCATTTAAAGTTATTTTCAAAAGAAATGCTTACAAAAAACAGGGGGGGCTTGTAAAAACAAGCGGATGTGCATGATAACTTGTTGTTAAACCCAAGGTAACTTCCAAGCTGACATGGGATACCAATAAAACTGGGTAAACGCAACAGGGTAACTCTCCAATGGGTACCAGGACTTTTGGGAATAGAAGGCAACAAAAAAGCGGATGAGGTAGCGGGACAAGGTTCATCAACACCATACTTTGGACCAGAACCCGCTCTTGGAGTGACCAAAACCACACCACGAGGGCAAACCAAGGAATGGATCTAAAACAAACACAAGGAATACTGGGGGAATAGAGTAAGACATGGAAAAAGCTTCATAAGGGACCCATCTAAAAGAACCAAGGAAGAACTTCTTAGACAAAGTAGGAAAAGACTTCGCATAACAGTAGAGCTGCTAACAGGGCACGATAACCTGAGAAGACACCTACACAAGATAGGCTCATATAATGGGGACCCAAGTTGCAGAATGTGCGATGAGGGGAAAGAAATAGCCTACCATACCTGTGCGAATGTGAAGCGTTAAATCACAAAAGACAGGCATTATTTGGGCAACCGAAAATGAACCCACGGGAATATATCTACCAACAAGTCATGGGGTTGGTGGGTGGAGGATTGGTATAAAAGATAATTGGAGATTAGGCACAAAAACCCCAAGAGGCTGCGCTGTCTCCAGTAGTAAATCTAGACGGCTCACAGGGGAAAAGAAGAAGGAGAATGCTTACAAAAGTAAAAGTTTTTTTTGTTTTGTAAGTCTTAGCGACTCAAAAGAGTAGGATTAAGAATGCAGTATTGCTTAAAAGTCCGGTGGAAGAGGTAACCCCGTTACAATCACAAGAAATCATATTTTGTATTGCACGCCCAAATTAATTTAATTATGGATTCATTTAAAGAAGTTGTATTGTAATAATTGTCAAGTATTTTATAAAAATAAGGTTTAAGTTATGTAGAACATTATGCATTGTAGATATAATACCTAGTAGTTAGACCAAGTTAGACATTGAAATCTCGAATGAGAACGGATCGAGCTGATATAATCTGCTAATAGGACAAATGACATTTGATAGATGAAAGTAAAAAATGTCAATGAGGAACTGGGACTTGGAATACTATAGAAATAAAATCAAGACTTTGATTTTTAAGTCAACTATACCGAAACAAAAAGTATACAGTTAAATCCGACAAATTAAGGTGCCAGTATGCGAATGATGTAGTGTCAAAATTAAATTTATGTGATTCCCAAAACGGTTCTTGATTAAAAGTCTGGTATCACAGAAAGTAAAATCGTTCAGGGATTTGGTTGCTGTAACTAACTAAAGGCTTAAAAACACAACCAATTTATAAATTTAATATTTAGAAATAAAAGTGTTTGGGAACAATAAATCAATAAAATTACGGAATGGTCTTAAAGGTTCTACAGTTATAAAATCATTATCAATATCAATTAAATATTATTTTTATTGGTTATTATCTGCTTGACCATTAAAGGTATCTCCTTAAAATAAGTCGAAATAAATATATTTGTATTAAGAAATAACTGTTTTAATATTAGGTAAGATCCCTTAAAAAAATATCACAATAAAATAGTACATACTCTTGGACCTGGACCTGCTTTTCTTTCTAGCAGTGGTTTCTAGTCCTGAAAATATCTTATACAGGATTTAATTTTTTTTGGATAAACTTGACTAGATTATTAAGATGAAGAACGTAAGGGACCTCAAACATATATCTCAGCGGGAAACGCAAAAAATGAGTAGTGTCAAAAAAATTAGTTTTAGACTAGCTATGGAATGTATACACGATTAGCACACATGGGTTTGTGTGTAGAACTGACTAGAACTACTAAATAAGGGTAAGAAAAATAGTATCTAATCACTCTTTTGATTTCTTAAATATGTTTATTTTTAAAAGTGAAGAACGTCTTAGTAGTCCTCTTATTTTTAGTTGTAACTAATAAAAAAATTAGATTATGTGTAATGCCTTTCATTTTCGTTTTTAGTTATTTGATATTTTGGTAGCACAAGTAATTTTTTCGGATAGTCAAGTAACAATAAATTAGATCTGGTAAAAACAATTAAGACTACCTTACCCATCTAAAATTCTAATATCTATATCCATTTGCGCCTCCTCCACCATTTCCTCCACCGTTTCCTCCTGGACCTCCTGAGGGATATCCATTGCCTGCCGCTTCTTCCGCCGCATTTTCTTCTAAAGATTTCAAAATTTCTGGGGGAATTGGCGGTGAAGTTGGTAAGTGATCACCTAAAAATTTGTTTTTTATTATTACAAGTTCGTTTTTATTGACGTTATTGGGTATTATGACTAAGATGTAATATTCTCAAAATCTAAACACAATCGGCCCAACTACGAGATGACAGAATTTTCACTTTTAACCAGACTTGGGGATGCTACAGGCAATATGCAATGGCAATAATTCTAAATTCCCCAAAACTAATAAAGATTATTAAGCTCAACAATATTTCATGCTGTCATTAGCATGCCCAAGACAAGAATTTTATTTTAACTAGCTTATAAAACAAAGTGAGCTTAATTAAAATCGAAAAAAAATACTTTTGTATTAAAATTTTATGATTCTTGGAAGATATAAGATAGATCTGTAAAACATAAAACCCTATAAAAGGTAGAGTCGTCCCCCATAACTTTCATTGTAAAAATGACAGAGCAGGCAGTTCGTGTTTCCGCTAGGTTGCATAGGGATCGAAATGATCGTTCGGAAACGGTTCACGATCGATCACAAGTTTGATTGAAGCAGTTGAAGCACCGTCACTCATGGGTTGGAACAAGTTTCATTTCGCTGGTCTTGCGAATCACCGTACAATAATGGGATTTTGCGGGGTTAAAACAATGACACTAGGGATGTAGCCTGAGTTCCGCTTTACCAAGTATTTTATAAACTAAATTATGAATCACACGTGTAAATCAGTAGTTTCAGGTAATGGCTTAAGATAAGCATTTATAAGAGAAAGGTATAACTAGGTTTCGCATTGTTTTTTATATCAGAAATTAATGGTAGATACATGAAGTAGTCTTATTATGAACTATGTAAGTTTCCTTTGATATTGCGTTTCATAGTTCAATAAATATAGCAATATCTACTGATTATAGTATAAACCTAAATTCATTGACACTGTCAGAAAATAGACTTTAGCGAGTATTCCATAAATTATAGCAATCTCGTATGAACCTGTTATAGTATCATCACGAATGTATCATACTTTACCAGAAATCTTTAAATCTTTGATAGTTTCCATAAATTTTACATCAATTTTATGTAAAAGGATTTACATAAGTCATTTTTATAGTAAGTATTTTTGTATATAAATATAAATTACGATCATCTAACTTAAGCTGAACTGAACTAATTTGATATCGCCACAAGAATTCGGCTTTTATCAATGTTTTTTTACCTTTTGGTACAAATCCATTTTCATCAGCAGTATATTCAATCTTAATTTCTGTACCATCTGGTGCCGTATATGAAAATGACCCTACCGCTGCTATTGCTTCAGCCTCACTACCTGCATTTTTCAGTTCTCCACTCTCATCTGCTTTAATTCCATTACTCGTTTCGTAGCTAAAATTAAAAATTTATTGATAAATAATTTATGTTATGGTTGTTTGTGTATTTTAAAGATGTTGGCAAGACCCATGATATTATCTTTATATATTAAAATTTCTGACATTGCATTTTGGAGAGACTTAAAAAAATAATTTTGCTAGTTTTCCTTATAACATATGTTTTAGTATTTAAAGTTTACATGATATAAGTACAACAAGAATTAAAAAATATTTTTAGCCATACCCTGATCAACACTAGTTTTTTATATTAGTGTCAATTAAAATACTAAATATTATTGAGAAGAAATAAAAAGAAAATCTTTAATTTTATTTTTTTTAATAATTTGTGGCCTCTGTTTGTAAGATGTAGGTACCTAACCTTAATGTTTATCATGGTAAGATAAATATTAAAAGTAATTCCTAAAAGTATTTCTAAATAATATTGTTTTTTCTAGAATCCCCTTGAAGAAACACAAGTGATTTTCAGCCAGCTCATAATTTTTTCGAGATAAAAGTGAAAGTTTAATATTATTTAGGTAGTTTTGACTTCTTTAAAAAAATGTCTTATAATTTTAAGTAAATTTTATTCTAATTCCAAAGTCTTTGTTCTTTGCTTAGATGTCACTTACTAGTTTCCTGTCATACTATCATACAGATGGAATAAGAAAAAATATTGACACACATTTTATTTTATTTTCCACAGTATGTTTTAAATATAATTGAAATTTCGGAAAAATATCCTCACTATTAAGAGGTTTTGCCCAATATTTAGGCCTTACCAAAGATAGTTTAAGAAAGGTTGTTTTAGTTTTGGTAAGAACCAATGACTAATGCATAAGGTATTGTTTATGAAAATTGATTTTTTAAGTTACTCCCTAAACAGGGCTGCTTAGAACCAAGTTCTAGGGTATAGATCTGTGCACGCACAGAGTCGACCAATCACTTTAAACTTGCAGATTGCCCAAAAAAATTTTTAAGAATCAAAAAGCCTTAACTTACCGGTGACAAGTCGGCCATCGTTTTAAGTTAACAAAGAAAAAAATAATTAAAAGCAAGTAAAAAATTACATAATTAAAATTATAAAAGTTTTCTTAAAAACGAATACATTAATTATTTAAAAAAAAGAAAGGTGAGTTAATTGATTAAAAGGTTTTTTAAAATAATAGCAGAAGTTGAGTTATTGTTTAATTGTTATATCTTTTTTAAATTTTTCCATATTTTTAAAAAGTTGGCAGATTTTTCATCTAAACGTTGATATATCTTATATATTATTTTAAGTCCTCAAAATTATTTTTTTAGTTTAACCTGTAAGTTTATTTGGGCTAACCGCCCGGCACCTAAATCGAGATAGTCCTGGCGAAATCCTAAAAATGTTATGGTTTATTACATGGTTTATTAAAATATTTTAATAGGCATTATTTACCTCCATCTATAATTTCCACTTCCATCATTTTCATTTTCGTATGAGATAATAGTTGCCTGAGCGTCTGCACTGGCTCCGGCGCCAGCGCCAGCGCCACCTCCTCCAGGCGCACCATATCCTGGTCTCGGACCCCCATTGCCTAATTTTAAAAATATTAAAATTTTATTTTGCTTTCTTTAAAAACACTATATATGGGTGTACATAGGACAATATAGAAATATATACAAAACAAATATTATTTTTGAACTCATCACAAATATTTTCTTTAGTCATGCCACTAAACTTATTTTTTATATTTATATTAATATTTTTTAACCAGAAAAAATGAAAATATTGGTCTAATACAATAAATTACAAAGTGTTTAAATTACTGTCTGAAATTGGAACCGGAATTAAAAGTTGTTACCTAGTTGGGACAAGATTCCACGAAAAAAGTATGTAAAACATTTTTTGTAAGTCAATTTATTTCAATTGATTAGTGCTTCCATACTTCATACATTAAAGTCAAAATAATTTGTTAGACACTTAAACCTTGTGCTTAACTTTTCTGTTAACTAAATTAATGTTTTAAAGTTTTTTAAGATCCAGATTCTAAATATACTTTATTCGGTATTTAAAGGGGGGGCCTCCTAACTTTTTTTGCCTCTTGGACCGTTGGCCACGTTTTTAGGTTTTGGGTAGACCCCCTACTTACCTAATATTGAATTTTTATAAATTTATCAACTTTGGATCTTGACAGTTGATATAGTGCTCTGCACTTTAAAATATTTAAATTTCTAGACCCGTTGAAGGTCGTAATCGACCTTTGGACGTCGATATACAACACTTTGGGTATAATCTATATAAAGAGACTATTGAAATTAAAATATGATAGTACTAGCTAGAGGAATAATTTAATCAAAAAGATGTATCGTGGACTTAAATACTAAAAGCGCAAATCATTATATTGGTCAAGATAATTTAGAAACAGCATAAAAATATATTGTTTGTCAACAATTTTACAAATAGCAAAACCCAAATGAATATGGACCAAGAGAAGCTGTTACGTAAAATACAAGCTTTACGTTTTAGAATGGAATTGATATTAAAAACAATGCGTTTTTATCAAAATTTGAAAACTAGTAATATTATTTTATATATTTCTAAGTGAACTGCAACTCTTAAAAGTCTAGGTATTTTTATAATTGATTTCTTCAAATTTCACGTAGCGCCGAATTAAAGCTGAATCGTAACTTTAACAATCTATTTTAATTTAATATTATATTTAAAAATTTATTTTATATAATTATATAAGTATAAATATATAAAATATATAATATATATATTATTATATATATATATATATATATATATATATATATATATATATATATATTTATATATATATATATATATATATATATATAATTTTTTTTTACTATTATATATAAAATACGAATGCCGGAAAGTAAGAGATACGAAGTCGTTAAATTAGCAGTTGCCATTTAGGTCTTAACAACATGCCGATTAGGTTGAATTCGTTCCGGAGATATCGAAAAACCGAAATTTGCTGATTTCGTTTTAATTTTTCTGACGTTATTTTAAAGAGATATGGAAAACAAAAGACACTTTCTTATGCACTTCTTAAGCTCTACAAAACAGCTGAGAATTTCTGTTCTTCGTTAAACCATCATCAACTTTATTTTTTTAAATGCGGCACTCAATTGTTTATTGCATTTTTTTAAAGCAGTTATAATCCCAATTACAACGATGTATAACACTTAATATTTTTCTGTTAAATAAACATATTTTCCATAAGAGACAATAAGTAAGACAAGGAACGCACATCATTTCTTATAGGGACGTTCCACATTTGTTAATAAATACTAAGTGTTATACATTTTTGTAATTGGGATAATAAGAGGTTCAAAAAAATTAAATAAAAAACCCAGGTCCGTATTTAAAAAAATAAAGTTGATAATGGTCTAACGAAAACGAAACGTCGTACGGAAAATCTCTCAACGCTGTTTTGTAGAGCTTAAGAAGTAGCCATGAGAAGTTCTTTTGTTTTTCATATCTTTTAAATAACGTCAGAAAAAATTAAACGAAATCAAATTTCGGTTTTTCCGGATATCTCCGGAAGTACTCGGAATTTTACACTTTCCAATCGATGTTGTTAGCACCTAAATGCGCAACTTTGCCATAATTTAACCGACTTCGTATCTCTTACGGTTTCCGAGATCCCCATGCATGCACTCGAATTGTGGACCTACTTATATATATATATATATATATATATATATATATATATATATATATATATATATATATATATATATATATATATATATATATATATATATATATATATATATATATATATATATATATATATTCACTGTAACACATTAAAATAAGCTCATTGCTGTTATTAGTTGTAAATTAATTATTTTAACACTAACAATACGTAATATAATTACCATATATCTTGCACTGTGTAATCATTGTCGTAATATCATGATAATTTACGTACTTACTTTACATAAAGTACCGATGATCAGCTTAACCTGCTTCAACCTATCACGATTTACTCTGAATTACATTCACAAGTAAACTGCAAGATTTAGGAGTACGAACTGATATGGCTTTTATGTTGCTATAAGGTGACAACCCTATTACGAAAACAATTGAGTAGGAGACTTATTTAATAAATGAAGAAAGTACCGACTTTTTACTGATTATACAAACGAAAAGGAAAACTTAATAACATTTTGTAAGACTTTTTTACTGATTATACAAAAGAAAAGGATAACTTCATAAAATTTTGTGAAAACAAACAATTAATTTAATTGTTTTATTAGTTATTTTTTGATTCGGGTTAGCAGATTTACTAAAGGGGAAAAATATCAGGACTGGCTCGCACAAAATTACAAAAATATTTCTCACTTTTTACAATAAATAGTTTTCTTTTAAGTGAATCAAAGATTATGCATGCGAAGACAAAGAATGCTAAGATTTTTGCATTGTTTAACTCCCATTAACCATTCGCAAAAAGTCATTAATATTTTTGAAACAAAATATCATGTAATAAAATTTGACGAAATCCATCATTTGTTGTTTTAAAAGGTATCTTTTGTAAAGCTTAATGATTCTATAAAGTGTTCACATTATAAACCTTTTAAATTTTTTTTTACATTTTTTGGGTGTAAGTAATGAAAAAAACTAAATACGTTTATTTGCCATCTATAGGTTACAATTTTGTTAGTTTTTTTTTGGGTTTTGGCTTTATCTATACAGCCATATATTACAGTAGATCACTATAGACCTTTTTGGGTGCTGACAAGTACAAAAAACCAGAGATAAGATTGCCCTGGCAATTTAATATATTTTTAATAAGAAACTAACAATATAAAGTTGACGATACTACACAAATAATTGTAAATCTTTTCTTAGTACATATTTCAAAGTCTATATTACAAAGTATATTAAATTTTTGGGAATAGCTAATGGTATGTTTATTTATTGGTGTACTTTATATTATGTATATATTTAATATTTATTTATCTGCTTCATTTTATTTAAACTTTTACAAAGTAAAGTTTCTAGATTTTATGTTGGCAAATTGAGAAATATTACTATTTGTATCAATTTCTCTAAGCAAATTCTATTCTATTTTCATCAAAGAGAAATAAGTCAGACGTTCTTGACTCATGGTGTTCCTTAATTTATTTTTTATACGCTTCAATGTCGAAAATGAACTTTCGCCACTGCAGTTAGTGATCAGAGACAAATAAATGCGCAAAGTAATTTTTAAATGTGGAAAACATAATTCTTATGAATTATCCAGAGATAATTTATAATATTGAACTTCCAGAGCTTCGTTTTTTGCGCTGTCAATCGCACCAGCCACATTTTGAGCAGCCCGGAAAACTACACAAATTCGTCTCTGAGGCTGTCATCCAAATCACTTGCATAAGTACTGAGCATAATTGAAGTTTTTTTCAAAAATTATGGCTGTAATAGATATTAACTGTCAAAATATTTCAAGAACACTAGTTAGTTTTTGATAAACTTTCGTGCATTTTTCTAAAGCAGATATTATTTTATCAATAATGACAACTAACACCTTAACTTTAAACTCTTTACCAGTTGTTTCATTTTCAACAAATACGCAGACACAGAGTGTCGAGTAAGGGTACTCGCACTGATCACACTTTTTATAGAGCCGATTATCGGACCGATTTAAATCTTATACATTTAAAAAGCGACTTTTGTAGAACTTCTGCATTTACAGTATGAAATTATTTGTGTTTTATTTTTGCCAACAAAATAATCGGTTACCGATTGTCTGACGTGTTGATTGTCCTCAAATTTTACGCTTAGGCGGGAGTGGGCTGGCCACTTCTATGTATAAGAACAAAATTAGTTTTAGGACTTCTTTAGATAAGCTGTAATGGAATGTATACGAATGTTACTACACTGGCAGCTGGTAAGACAGGAAATGTTTCTATGTATGCTTTAGTTTATAAGAAGTATTAATACATCAGGAATAACCTAAAACATGTAGTCAAATTTAAATTTAGAGACTTACGGCCGAGTGATAATCGCGTTGTTAAATTTAGCAATGGACTTCGCAATTGTTAAAAGTTAACAACGCTTTAGAATATTTAACAAAACGTCATTGTCAGTGTTATTCAATGATTTTAGTAGGCAATCTGTCAAAATCTTACATTTTGTTAAACATTCTAAACCGTTGTTAACTTTTAACAATTGCTAAGTCCATTGCTAAATATAACAACGCGATCATCACTCGGCCGTTAGAGTCTCACAAAGCATATCCAGCCTTATTTTTAGTTTTCAGGGATATTAAGGCTAGATCGTTGTTAATTAAACAATTAATGGATTAATTACCAAAAGCAACCAAACAGTTGCTTAACTTGCAATTTGTTTTTAATTAAAAGCATCCGGAAATATTTCATTCAAAATTGAAATATTTGCTAATAAGCTATGTTGATACTAAATATAGGACGACCGAATAATAATAAAATTAGCTTTATGCTTTAAAAATATAATATATATTTGCATAATGTAGATTTTTGGCACATGCATTGATACATGCATAATTGTATCATTGTAATTGTGCTTTAAATGCATGCATTAAGGCTTTTTTAATAATATATCAATGCTGACTAACATGCGACAAACATTTCATATAAATATTTTTTTTAATAAGCAATATTTAAAACAATAAAAATAAGGTAATCGATAAGCAATCTTAGTTATCTTTAGTAAAATGGACACATTTACACGGTGCATCTAGATTTTTGTATACATAACTGTGTAAACTCACAGATTTAAGATTTACCTTTAATATTTGTATAAATTGGGTAATTATCTGTAATAACTGCCACACGAAACAACTCGACACAAATCATTTAAATGCAAGTTGAATTTTGATCATTATTATTTTTTAACAGCAGTTTCCTAGTTAAGTAAATCTTAACCAGGTAAAATTCATAGGTGCATATATCAATGTCCGTATATTTATGTGGAGCTGCCTTTGTAATATTCAGTAGTCAAAGGCAGAGAGCTGATACAACTACGAAACTAATATTGATCCATTAAAGAGAAAAAAACAAAAATTAGGTAAAAATAATTGGCATATCCAACCTACACAGGGCCGTATTTAGGCGGTGGCGAAATGGCCGGCCGCCAAGGGCGCAGCCACCTGGGGGGCGCAAAATCGGCCATATATTTTTTTTCATTGACAAAATGGTAATTATCTAGAAAGTAGCCGCAACTCCGATTTTAACCAAATTTGGTATCCGGAGGTTTTTTGGGGTGCTGATCACGAATATGAAAAATTTGGCGAAAATGTTTCGTTTTGGAAATATCCGTCATCAATATCCATCAAAAAACTTAAAATATTTTATAAACACCTATAAAAACCTTGTTTTTATATGTCTTTTTCACCTTTTTTCTAATAAATTGCAAAGCTTTATTTTCAGATGTCGCGGCCATGTTTACTGAATAAATTCCTTATGTATAGAAGATAGAGAAAAAATAAATATAAAAGCAAGTTTCTTTAAGAGGTTTATTAAATACTATGTGCCAATTTTGTAATGTAAAAATCAAGAATTGTGTGCAAAAAGAAGGAAAAATAGGGAATAAGATGTTTTTTTCAGTTTGGTTTTCAAGTTTAATGATTGATATCTCAAAAACGAAACGTTACCGCCTAAAAAAATCCATATTCGTGATCAGCGCCCCATGTTATATGGTTTGTAATGAAATATTGTCTTGCATATTATTTAATGTATATTAATATATAAATGTACGTTTTAATAAACTGCTATGACAGTATTTTTGTAACTAGGATTTTATTGTTAAGAAAATTTATTAAAGTATAATTATCCGCAAAAAATTTTATATATAGTTAATTTATATTCCATTTCTTTTTGAGATACAAACAGTTGTTTTATGTAAATCATGTCCCTTTCAAATAGTAGGTTAATATTTTCGTATAAAGAAAATATAGAATTTGACACAAATTTCACTACAACATTGGTATTTTAAAAAACGTAATTTTCGGATCAGAAAACTTTAAACCTAGTACTTTGCACTTTAATTTAGTAAAATTTTCGGGGTTTTCCCGGTGTGTGTGTGTGTGGGGGGGGCGCAAATTTTAAGCTTCGCCAAGGGCGCGGCCATACCTAGATACGGCACTGAACCTACATACTCTGGGGACACTGTTATATTGGAAAACACTATAGAAAGCTGTGGCTATAAGGTGAGAAACAGGCTTCTTGGTTAATGAAGATAAAAAATAAGTGTAGAACAATTTGTAGCCTATGAAAAAATGCTAATAAAGTAATTTCAACAGCGTAGATACCTATTTTAAAACAAGATAAAAACCCTTAAACTTTGTTTTAAAGTTCTTGGCAACTTAAATTTGGTAAAAAAATGTTTCTGTACCCTTATTGCTAAATTACTTTTATTTTTTAAAAGTTCGTTTTTTATTATTTTAAAATTTTATTTATTATTATATTAAAAATAATATTCTTACTTAAAAGCTTTATTATTTAATGGCTCCAGTTAAAGTAATATATATTAAAATTAGATGTTACTCTGTATTAAATAACATTTTAATAACTCCATGGTGATTTTATAAAGGGCATGAAAAATCAGAAAATCACTTTTAAAGAAATACTAGGGTGTCTATTATCTGTATTTAAAATAAGTTGTTTTAGCTCTAAAGTCCCGGTTAAATGTAAAGTTCCAAGAATTCACAAAAATTATTATTTACATCATTGGGTAAATAAATAAAGATTGGTTACATAGGCATTGTGTATATTAAACCAAAATAAAAATTTTTAGTATCTTTTTAAAGTATTCTGAAAACTTGGCAAAATTTTATAAGGCAGTTATTTACAAAGTGACAATAACTTTAAAAGAATATTATTTTAAGATGGTGCAATAGAATAATGAATTAAAAGAAAACAACAATGTACAAACCTTAAAACCTTGGCACTCTCTTCGGAGGAATAATCTTACAGTAATTTAATGCTCTCTTCCAATAAACGTTGATAAATAAAAATAAATAACTTAGTTTACTTAAAGCATTGTATTCTGGACTGATTTTAGTTGGCAGGATCAATGATCATCACAAAAATACATTTGTGATACTGTGTGATCACATGTATACAACATTTAAAAGTTTTTTTTCAGAATGCACCGTGTAATCCATTTGTCACAAAATCAAGGCAAGGCCATGCACATAGACTTGTAAACATACATATATCTTAAAAACTTACAGTTTGCATGATATACTCGTATTGAGCTATTGTTATGTTACAAATAAAAATAATTTGTAATGGATATTTCTGAAATCAGAATATGTATATAATAAAAAAAAGTATTAATAAAATCATTTTTAGCTACGTTTATAAATTTACCTAACATAGAAACAGTTTTTAAACTCCAAGTTATTTGTAACACAATTACAATCTAAACCCATTGACTTTAAATAGGTAAAGCTTTGATTCCAAAATTTTAAAAAATTAGGGGTTTTTGTATTTAAAAGGTGTATTTAGATTTAAATTTCTACAATATTTTAATTATATATATATTTTTTTAAGAAGTAATTTTTTAACCTTTTTTAAATTAGGTAGGCTAGTTAAACCTAATAGTCTCTAAGTTATAAATTGTTAAAAAAATAAATGTTCTTTTTACATTTAATTATGTAAATGATGTTAGAACCATACAAAACAAATGTTATTTACCACCCGGTCTCCCACCTCCACCTGCAGGCGGTCTTCCCGCTGCACCCCCTGGTTTACCACCAAAGGGGGTTGCTAAACCAGGCCCACCTCCTGCTCCTCCTGCTCCTGGGGGTAGATATGTACTATCTAATCGAGCTGCTGAGCAATATCCCAGAACAACGGCTACTAGTAACTAAAAAAATTTAAAAGGGAAACAAAAAATATATTAAAATTTAATTTATAAAAGTGGTCTCATGTTTTATTAAGCAGGGTGTATATTGTCAAATTACTTTACCTTTGGTTTTTCTGTCCTGCACATTTTACATTACGTTTTTTATAGAATATCATTTAGTTTTTCTCTTTAAATTTATAAAACAATAATGGTTAACTAAGTATTTACTTTTTAATTTTTTACTGTATTTCATTTATTATGTACACTATAGTTTCCAGGACAAAAAAAGCTGTTCCGGAAAATAAAATTTAACAGAAAATCACTAGTACACAAGGCTACTATCATCTTTAAAAAAAGGTGCATAGAACCTAAAAAAACAAAATTCGTATAAAAATTAGCTTTTCTGTGCTAAGCTATGAAAACTAATCGCAATGCTGTCAATAGATTTTTGTAAAGAATCGAAAAACAAACAAAAAGGTCTTTGCTAATTCTTATTGATGCATTTTTCGCAGGAATAGTCGAAAAACCCGCTAAAATTGAGAACTTTTTAAAAAATTCATAACATGGACTCTTTTAAAGTTGCTAAGCTGATCTTTAGGAAAATAATTATTTATAACGTTTAAACAGGCTAAAGGCGGGCGCTGTCCAATGTGTGTTTTTTTTAAATCGTAGGTTAAATATTTTGCAGTGATCTTTTAGACCATTGTGCGTATTAAGTGCACTTGTCCGATTTGAATTTGAATGAACAACTTGCATATCTTTAATTTCAATATGCGTTTGGCAAAAAGTGTGAAAAGCGGCTTCAAATATTACAGTAAACAAGCGATCTCGCTCTTGGAGTAGAGTAATGGTGGTTCAAAGCAAGCCGTAAAAATACGAACGCCTGGCGCGGTACATTTTCCCTAGCCTGCTTTGCCCCAAGAACGAAATAGCACATGATGCACAATGTTGGAAACCGTTTTTCACACTTTTAATCAAATTTATAGGGAAATCGAAGATACACAAGTTGTAGAATAAGATATGAAGTTTAATATTTTGTTCACTACATTTAAATCGGACAATTACAGTTAATACGTTAAATCGTCCAAAATATCACTGCAATCAAACAAATCGGACACCCAATAAGAATAAGCAAAAAACAATTTTGTTTGTTTTTTCATTCTTTGAAAAATTACAGCTAAATAATTTTTTTCCTATAAAAGAAAAAATGGCTATTTTTGACAGTTTTTTTAAACATAGAACACAAAGAAAGGATAACTGTTGTACGGATTTTGGTTTTATAGGTTCTATGTACCTTTTTTTAAAGATAGTAGTGATGGTTTTCTGGTAAATTTTAACACTCAAAAACTATTATTTATTAATTACTTCTTAAATTGATTATATGGTTTAAATTGTTTTGTTTTCTGCTTTCGTAATTTTATAATTTAAGATTGTAAGATTTAAAAAAAAAAAACTATAATTACCTTGAAATTGAATTTTGGGATAAATAAAAATACCCAAAATATTACATTAAAACAAAAAGAGTGAATTTGAAATTGAATCAAATCTTAATATATCTTATATATTTTTAATATGAGTATGTTTAAAATTTTCTATGTATTATTTACTCCGCTATGCAGAGCTTCTAGATGTGGATCAATGCTATGTATAATTGCAGAATTTCCAAAATCGACTAGAAAGACTTATTTTTTTACAAGGTATTTATTATAAAAATAACAATTTGCACTAACATTTTTAAACGGTATATCCCCTATATTTTTGTTTTTTTTTTTGGGAAAATTTTACACTTACTTAAAATGATATACAGTTAAAATTTTACACACTTTTATACACTTTAGAGCACTGCAAAAATCAAACGATTATTCTAAACGGAAACTAAGTTAACTTTTTTAAAATATTAGTTTATGTTTAAAACTTTGTACTTTTAGGTATGTATTTTTTAAAATATTTTACAAAGGAAAGCACGGTTTGCTATTTTATTTTTCGATATTCAACTGGTTAACACTTAATTTTCAAAGAGTCTAAGGGACTCTTTTAAAATAACCTTTTCTCTATGCTCCAAGCTAATAAATTGTTTTGTAATTTTTAGGAATAAGCACAATTGTAAAAAATAAGTAAAAAAAAATCTTTTCCAAGCAGTACTATTGTAACTGAAAAATTTTTCGAAATTTTCAAATCGCTTAAATGACAACAGTCACTAGATCCTCAATGAAATAATTTTAGGGTCACTAAAAAATATATAAAGAAAATAAAAGCAGCAAACCACAAAAAATTAACGTATTGACAATAAAATATAAATAATAAAACAGTAATGGTCCTTGAATATGGCTAAAGATACAAAAAAATCACCGTAGCCAAGCTTTTTTTGTGGAAAACATTACATCTTACAACCCGTAAAATTACAATTAAAGGAGCAAATAAGAAAAAAAAAATAAATGATATTCCATAAAAACCTACATAAACAATATACGTTTAATAAATATTTTTTTAAATTTTTACCTTTGCCTGCTATTTTAGAAATAAAAATTATCCTTATTTGGCAAAAATTTTAAAATACAACTTTATAAACATTATTAAAGAAAATAAACAGCTAGCGACTAAAAAATCACACCCTAATAATAAAAATAAAACTAATATAAAAAGAGTTGTTATGGGTTGTGAGTTAAAAAAATGAACTCACCAGCTTTTTACTACACATATTAATCTACTGATCAAACAATTAAACTAAACTAATATACTTAAGGATAGTGTAGCTTTTATACTATTTACTGGATCAATAGACATTTTTCCCCACTAATCAGAACAAGAAAGATCTTCTTTGCAAAAATAAAAGTGAAGATGAGCATAATAGGTTTGTTCCGAACACAGTATTGATTTAAATACTTCTTCACGCTATCTCGCTCTGACGTATTTTATCTATATGTAGTGTTTGCATGTTTTAAGATGGTAAAATACGGTGCTGCATGATTTGGAATTAAAAGAAGATTTCTTGAAATTGTAAATGTCAATAATATATATATATATATATATATATATATATATATATATATATATATATATATATATATATATATATATATATATATATATATATATATATATATATATATATATATATATATATATATATAATATATATATATATATATATATATATATATATATATATATATATATATATATATATATATATATATATATATATATATATATATATATATATAAAAAAAAGAATATAAAGAAAAAAAATTTTTTTAAAAATTGGGGCCCAAAAAAATAAATTATTTATATTGCATGTTATATACAAGGAATAACACAAAAATATTATGTGTATTTACAAAAATATAAATGTTAAAGACACAAAGCTTTTTCAGGGTACCTTCTACAAAAATTGTTTTAAATTAACGTTACCTTATTTTACTTGAATAATTAAGTTTTTTGCCTTCGGTATGTCTCAAAAGCATAAAATGCCAAAAATTATATTTTTTTGATAATTATGCCTGTATAGTAAAAAATAACTTTTAATTATTTTGAATTATAAGTAGTTCTTAAAATATTTCATGTTTCAATAAGTTTTCATTGAGTAACTCGCCTGGAAAGTTTCTAAAAAAATGGGGCCACGTCGGTCCTGCTCCCGAGGCATAGCGAACTGTGCCTGCCTCGAGAGTCCTATTGACCCCTATGAGCTTGCAAATAGACTGGAACAAAAAAGCCAAAACCCCCAAAAGATTAAAAAACCTTAATACGTTTCGGTGGCAAGTCGGCCACCGTTGTTAATTAAATTTAAATAAAAAAATTGAAATTTTTTTAAGGAATTTTTTTTTAAAAATTTAGGAAATTCTAACAGCTTTTTTAAAATCTATGACGTTTTATCATAAATGACCTTAGTTTGCCTAACTCGTGTATTTATAATGTTCAAAAAGACAAAAGAGGTGGTGTGTTAATTAATTTTAAGTTTATCTGAAAAAAAAAACAAATAACACAGCACCTTTTTTGTCTTATTGAAAATTATACATACCAGTTAACCCCAAAAAATATTTTAGGGGCATTTTTAAAAAAGTCCAAAATTTTTTAAATTTTTTTAAACCCCAAAATTCCTTAAAAATTTTTTTAAAAAATTTTTTTTTTTTCTTTTAAAATTTATCTTTTCCCAGTTTAATTTTTCCCCAAAAAAAGTAGTTTTGGTTTTTTTTTTTTTTTTTTGATTTTTTGTGGGGTCAATGGGGGGGGAAAACCAGTTCGCCATCCCCCCGGGGCCGGACCGAAGTGGTACCATTTATTAAAAATTTTTAAAAAGGGGACTACCCCAAAACAAAAACTTATTGAAATTTAAAAATCGGGGTCCCTTTTTAAAAAAAAATACTTTTGGTTTATGATTTAAGTTTTATGTCGTTTTCATATAAGGTATCATTTTACTTCTGTTTTAGAAAATTAAAAAGCTAAAAAATGACATTCAAAAGTTTTTTACGGGTTCAATATAAAAAAAACCCTTTAAATTTAAAAAACCCAAAATTTTTTTTTTTCCAATTAAGTTTTTTTAAAATTTTTTTTCCAGTAAAACAGTTTAAAGAATTATACGACAAAACTTATTAAAACCTTCATATAGTATCAAAACTTAAAACAGTATCAAAAAATGGTGTGATAAAATAAAAAAAAAATATCTTGTATTTTGGGCTCTCTTCTATATTTAAAAATATTTGTTTTTAGGTTTAATTTAAACTTTTTAACCCTATTCCTGGAGGAATTGTGTTTTTTTAATAAACATAATATCTTTGGGTTCCCCATACAGGGTGTTTTTTAAAAATAGAGGGAAAAATGAAAACCCAAAAATTAATTTTTTAATTTTGAATTGAAAACTAAGAATACTTTTTTTTTAAGTTTTCCCCTTGTTTTCAAGATTATTAAAAAAAAGATTTGCCAAAAAAAAAAAATTTAATCACATTATGGGTGTCGCTAATCTTAGTTGGCGATTTTAAACTATTAAAGTCATATGAAGGGGAAGTTTTTTCCGTTGTCAAAAGTTAGGCCCCCTTTGGTTACATGTTAAATAATTATTATGTCTAACTTTTGATAAAGGTCCAAACCCCATTTCCTTTTTAAAAATAATTTAAAGGGGGAAAGGAAAATTTAACAAAAGTAATTAAATTTTTTTTTTTTTAAAAACTTTAAAGTAAAATATCTTGGGGAAACCAAAAAAATTTAAAAAAATACCCCTTAGTTTTCCCCTTTAAATTAAAATTTTTAAATTTGGTTTTCATTTTTTTCTCTACCCCTTAAAAAACCCTGTATTTAATAAACAAATGAAAAACATTGGTTTAATATTGATAAAAATTTATATATATATATATATATATATATATATATATATATATATATATATATATATATATATATATATATATATATATATATATATATATATATATATATATATATATATATATTTTTTATATATATATATATATATATATAATTTTTTATCAATTTAAAACAATATTTAAAAAGGAAAAAATGAAAACCAAAAATTAATTTTTAATTCTAAATCGAAAAAAAGAACATTTTTTGAAAATTTTTTTTTGGGTTTTCCCAAAAATTTTACTTTAAAGTTTTGCTAAATAAAAAAATTTTAATTACTTTGTAGATGCCGCTAATCTTAATTCCCGCTTTCAAACTATTGTGTCATATGAAATCAGGTTTGACCTTTATCAAAAGTTAGACATAATAATTTTTAACATGTAAACCCAAAAGGGGGTTAATTTTGACAACGGTCAAACTTGACTTAAAAGACGAAAATTTTAAAACCCAACTAAGATTAACGCACCCCATTGGAAATTTTTTTTTTGGAAAATTTTTTATTAAAAAATCTTGAAAACGAAGGGAAAAATTGAAAAAAATATTCTTATTTTTTAATTCAAAAAATTTTTTGGGGGTTTTTTATTTTTTTTCCCCCCTTCCAACCCCCTTTTTTAGTGTAACCAATTTTTTTTGGGGGGAAAAAAAAACAATTCCCCGGGTTTTAAAAATTTTTAAAAAATTAAAAAACCCCAAAAAAAAAATTTTTTTAAAAAATAGAAAAAAAATTTAAAAAAAGAATTTTAAACCACCTTTTTTATTTTTTAAGTTTTGATACTATAAAAAGGGTTTTTGGGTAAGTTTTGTCTTTTAATTTTTTAAAATTTGTTTTTTTTAAAAAAAAATTTTGGTTTAAAAATTTTTAATTAAAAAAAAGGGTTTTTGGGGGTTTTATTTTTTTGAATTTTTAAAATTTTTTTTTTTTAATTTTCTAAAACAAATGATCCCTTATAAAAACAAAAACAAATCAAAAAAAAGTAAAAAAAGATCCAGATTTTGATTTCCAATTTTTTTGGAAATTTTCGAAATTTTAATAAAAGGGTTTACCACTTCGGTCCTGGTCCGGAAGGCCGAACTGAGCCTGCCCCAACCCATTACCCCCAAAATAAAAAAACCGATCTACTTTTGGCAAAGTTCCACTGTTGACAAGATAAACTTAAATGAAAAAATAGAAATTTAATTTAAAGGGATTTTGGTTTTAAAAAAAATTATGAAATTCTGGAAACCAAAAATTTATGACCTTCATAAAACATATTAGTTTGCTTAACTGGTGTTGTATGTTTTCCCTAAGACAAAAAGGTAGTGTGTTATTTGTTTTTTTTCAGTTAAACAAAAAATTTTAACACCCCTTTTTTAAATTATAAAAAAACACGAGTTAAAATCATTTATAAAACGTCATAGAAAAAAAATTTAAAATTTCCCAAATTTTTTAAAAAAAAATTCCTTTAAAAATTTCAATTTTTTATTTAAATTTTAACCGGTGGCCACTTTTAAAAAATTTTTTTAATCTTTTGGGGTTTTGGTTTTTTTTGTCCTTTTTTCAAGCTCTAAAAATAAATTTCAGGCAGGGATTCTTGGGCAACCCCATTTTTTTAGAAATTTTCAAATGAAAACTTTGAAACATGAAATTTTTTTTAAAAACCCACTTATAATTCAAAATAATTAAAAGTTATTTTTACTATACGGCATAATTATCAAAAAAATAAATTTTTTGGGATTTTTTTTTTGAAATTTTTCCGGGGAAAAAAAAATTTATTTTCAAAAAGGAACGTTTTTAAAACAATTTTTAAAAATTAAAAAACCTTTAAATTTATATTTTGTTAAATAAATATTTTTTTTGTTATTCCTTTATTGTAATTCAATATAAATAATTTATTTTCGGGTTTTACCCTTAAAAAATACCATTTTCTTTTTTTTGGAAAGTTTCCACTTCTTATGCCCAAATAAACCTGTTACAGGGTTTGTAACAGGTAAATAAAGATTTAGTATGTTTCTGTTGTGACTACTCGCCTTGAAATTTTCTAAAAAATACTCGCCTTGAAATTTTCTAAAAAGTGACCATTTTATTCCGATCCCCGGAAGGTATAACAAACCCGAGCCTGCTCAGCCCTATTAACCCCAATAAACTTGCAGATCGCCTGAAACAGAAAAAAGCAAACCCCCAGGAAAAATTAAAAACACCAATCTACGTTTCGGTGGCAAGTCGGCCACCGTTGTCAAGAAAAAATTAAAAGAAAAACAATTCAAAATAATTTAGTTTTAAGTTCTATTTTGTTTTTTTTTAATTTTTTCTTGATAATGGTATTTTGTTTCCCACCCCTATGGTCAATAGGCGTGAGTAGGCTCAGTTCGCTATACCCTGGAACCTGAACCGAAGTGGTCCCATTTTCTAGAAATTTCAAGGCAAGTAATCCCAACAAAAAAATACTATAAAATGAATCCGCCACAAAATTATAGAACATATTTAGGTAAATAAAGTTTTGTAAAAATTAAAATAGTTTTTATTTCCATATGAGGCATTAATTTTTAATTTGTTTTAAACATTTTAGAACTATTTTTTACCCGATAATATATGCAAACTATAAATGCATCTTTGTGTTATTTTTTTGTTACGTAACATACGCATCTTTAAAATTAAATGGCTGCTTATCTGTTTCTAGTCCACGGCATTCTATACCGTTGAATTCAAGGGCAAGTTTTCCTATTATAACAATTTATCTTTTTATAGTAAAATTCCTAAAATTGTTTGAAACGTACTTGTTAAGAATGACAAAAAAATATTTTTGATGACTTAATAAAAATTTCCTAATCTTTTTTGTTTTATATCATGCTTAAGTTCAATTTAGTTTCTTGTTATTAAAAGGTAAAAAAGTCAAGACAGTTTAAATAATTTAAGAATATTTGAGATGTATTGCTTGATAATGATAGAATAAAATTTATGAAAAATGCTTTTTTATAAAATATTTAATAGAACATATTTCATAATTTTTAATTAGTTGAAAGACATTTATTAAGTTAAGCAATCAAGGGGAAAACAAAATCTCAGATTTCTCGAAAACTTTTGTTTTTTTAATATATTATGAAAAATAAATACTAACGTAACTCTTAATCTAAAATATTCATCAAACCAATTAAACTGTTAATCATTCAGTTGTTATTAAAAAAGTATGTATGCTATAAACATGTCCTCTAATTAACATATTATCGCAAAAAAATGTTCAGTAGATATTTTAGTTTAAAATATTTATCGCCTAAAGGTTTAATGGCCAAATTTTAAAGGAAATTAAAATAAACCGATCAAAAATCTATTTTGCCATTAATTACTAGCTTTAGAGAAAATTTAGCTGTTCGAGAATAACGTATTGGTCCCAAGGGAAATGGTCCGATTTCGCCTTCCTTGGCTCGGGATCTTACATGCATAAGACGTTTGACCCGATCTACGGATTTCGATGTCCGACAAGGCGCTCCTGATAATTCCAAGGGGACAAAACGCTTGTATACCACCAATTATTGGTAGACATACGGAGGTTCAGCACTATTACGTAGAATTACTAGTCGTTGCTCAGGAAGACTTACAAAGTAATCTTCCTATTCCATTTTGACCGCTGATTCCATGATTTCCTTAAAAAGAATTGGAAATGTGTACAAGCCTTTCACTCTCTTGGTCCTCAGTTTGCTCGGCTTTGATGACGTGACGATGTGCCATGATAACAAATAAGGTCTTCCAGACTCATTTTCTCTTGATGTATCTTTTTCAGCGAAGGAAAAGGTGGTGGGCGTGATTCCACTCCTCGAGCTGATGAATCAGCGTTCTTCTACTTTACATATATAGATCAAACTTTCAGACTATTAGCTAAACCCATATTACCATAGAAAGGTACCAATCATAAATTTACAACAAGCCTTTGAAAATTATCACTGAATAAACACTAACGCTTCTAGAGTTTTAGAAAACGAAACTTCTTCACAATAAGAAAATATAAATAATATGCCTTTATATAAATAAATAAAAATAGTAAAGATGTATTATTTATTTTTATACATTTCTTAATAAGTTATGTCTTAAAAAAGGTTACTGATTTGTCAATAAAACGTCAAAAAATATTTGTTTCTACAACCGCGCGAAAAGTACCATGTTTGCGCTTCAAAAACAAAACACAAAGTTGCACTTTTCCGAGGAGCAAGCGTTTTTTTCCTCGTGAGTTATCAAGGAAACCGTAATAGAAAAACGTCAAATTTGACACCACAGTAGGCGTTGAACGGTGAAATTCATCTGAAATTGTCATTAAAAATTGTGCGAATTGCATCTTTACCTTTAATATTGTAAATAATAAGAAAAATGAGTAGATCTTATATAGATTTAGGTAATAATTATATAAAGATCTAAATGTATATACATATTACAATAATTATTACAATAAAATAAATTGGTATAGTAGCCACGGTTTATTTCTGTTTTTATTAACTACTTCACCTTTGCATGTTCCGTTGAATGTTTAATAGTGGTAAAATGCAAATTACCAACTTTAGTTATACAGAATAATAAAAGTTTATGCTCGGAAAGTCCCTACATCGTTCTAACGGAGTTTTCTTCCACTAAAAGGGGTAGAAATGTACTATTTTATAAATAATTGAATTTTATATTCTACGTCTATAACTATGTATATTACGATAAATCAAGTGATGAATAAAGCAAATTACAAACTATAAGGTATGTTTCCTTCCACGCGGCGGTCCGCGACCCCAATGCGATAACGCATGCGGCCGCCGTTTAATCAGGTGGTTTCTTAGGACCGCGGCTCAAACTCGCGATAGCAAAATTATTAGTGAAAGGGAATAATCTTTGGTAAGAGTCGTGATGGATGATCTAGAATATATTTATTATTAGAAGAAAAAAGAGGATGACGAAATACTATTCTTAGCCAATCTGAAACATAGCAAGGCCTCTATAAATCCAATATTTCAGCAAAGACGCGATGAGGGTTGTTATACTACATTTAAATCGACATCTGCAACAGGATGAAGTGAAATTTGAAAAATTTTTAGACTGAATAAAGCAAGTTTAGTTTTATTCTTGACTTAATAAAAGACGATATAAAGTCCGCCCAGACAACAGAGTTGATATCCAATAACCCCAGACGAAAAATTAGCCATTGTTTGGAAATCTGTACAGGGTGTCCAAATTCGATCTTATCTTGGGATCTCGGAAACTTGAAGAGATACGAGGTCGGTTAAATGAAGGCAAAGTTGCGCAATATGATGCTAATCAAAATGCCACCTTAGAACTTTAAAATTTTCGAATACTTACTTTTGGAAAAAACCGATTATTCGCAATTTCGTTTTTATTTTTTATGACTTTATTTGAATCGATGTAACAAAATAACTTTTACATTTCCATTGCTACGTTTTCTGTTCTACAAGATAGTGTTATTAGATTTATACACCGACGTTTCGTTTTAGATTCATCATCAACTGTTTTTTTTAAATACGGCCCGGATTTTTTAATTATTATTTTAGGATATTAAGTTCCCAAAACCAAAATTTTTTTGCACTTATTCGAAAAATTTATATTAATGGCAATTTTCATAACAAACCATATGTTAGAGAGAGTCAGACAATATATTTTTTGGCAGGATCTTGGGAAAACATTAAACTTTTTTTTTGAATAAGTGCGAAACATATTGTATTTGGGATCTTAAAAGCTCTTAAAATGCGTAATAAAAAAAATCTCATTTAAAAATAAAGTTTCTTTTTAAAATTTAAAAAAAAAACACCGGACATTTCACACAAAACAACACAAACAAAATATCAGTCGCAGCCATGGACTACACTGGTTCTTCAGCGTCCAGTCGCATCAATCGCAGTCGTTGACAGCGGACGCATCACCCGCTTGGAAGGGAAACATACCTTTAGTTATAAAAGTAATTAAAAAATAGTTATTATGATTACAAACTCTAATTTTCTAAAATTTTCATTATACTAAAGATAGTAGTAATGTATTTAGTAAACAATTCGCATTATCTATAAATTACATTGATGTCCAAATTATCGCTTTAAATAAAATACAAAACTACGTTAGTTACGAAAAACAGTTTAAAAATTGGTTTGTCGATATCCTTCTTTTATTTTTTATTAATTTTGTACTACTAAAGGTGGTAGAAATCTATTTTTTTCTGATTCAAACTGATTATATTTATAGCTTTCACATAACACGGGCCCGGTATTATGTTTAGATAGGATAGGAGACCATGCTTGCCCTCTGTCAAGAAAAATAAATAAATGTTTTTGACGTATAAAAAAGTTTTTTAAACAGCTATTGGTGTTTAATAAATTGATTGTAATAATTATCTGATAATGGACAGTTTTAAAAGTATAAAATATGTAATTGTAAAGAATTGAGCCATCCATGTCCAAATACGCCATTCCAGTTTAATATACTTAACTGCGCTAATTGAGAACTGCCACCAACATCTTTCGAAAAATGGTTTGTTCAACAGCATTCAGAAGAGTCTACTACAAATTTTGACCAAATATTTCAATATTTCCAAAAAAAGAATGAATAAAATCATTTTAAAATATTACATATGTTATCAAACACAGACATTTAATACCGAGTAGTAATTCGCCTGGTTTTCACCCCTAAAAAAGGAAGAAGTATTAGAAGAATTCCAAAAACATTTAGATATTGTTACACAGAAATTTAAATCATAAGCTATTACAATAATATGTAAATAACTAATTAAAAGGGTACTAAATAGTTTTTTTATTGTTTTCTTTTGCAGTAAATACCTACTACTGAAAAAACATTTTTACAATAACACACATCTGTAGCGCAAAATGATGCTTGCACGTTTTAAAATGTGAACTTCCAAATTTGAGGTTACATATATCATTAATCATTAATTTTTACCAATTATTTTATAAAATCTGCGGTTGTAGAAAAAATCTTGTGTGTAATTCGAGCGCAAAGTGACATTGTCGCTCTCGCGAGATAGTCAAACATCTCGCTCAGAGCGACAATGTATTAATTTGCGCTCTTAATACACAAATAGCTATTTTATGTTTTAAAAGTGATTTTGGGTCATATTTTATCTTTTTATATCAGAAATAGTCTATGTCCATTTTTGACATAAGTTTAGTGTCATACTTGAGAAAAATTTTGCACAAAAAGGCTGTTGAACATTGGCTTACTATAAATTAAATTTTAGTGATTAAAATCATTATTAGAACCTTTCTGCAATTAATTGGAAACTTTATTATTTTGTTAATTTTAAGCCAACTAAAAAAAACGGTGCTGAAATATGTGTGTATAATACATAGATAACCTAACTTTAGATATATAATGACTAATCGCATTTATGGCAAGTTTACGACGTCGCGCACTAAACAAACGATAGTGTCAGTGGTATAATAGATTGTTTATAAAATGAACCATTTTGTGTTATCATTAATTAAATAATTTTAAAAGAGTTTATAGGTATAGATTTTAAACGAAAACAAATTTTAAATCTTTGGCGACCTCGGCTTTTCGTATCCAACCTAAAAAGAAATTGATTATATCGTTTAAAGACGTTATTTTTTCTCTAATATATCTCTTTAAAATTAAAAACAAATTTTTGTTCTTTTCCTCTTTACCAAAAATTTTAAAAGTTAGAAATAAAGTACTACATTAAAGTGATGCTGTTCTATTTTTCTTTATTTAGAATGATGTAAAGGATTCTGAAGAAAGTATTCTCAAAGTTTTTTGTAGAAGTCAATTAAATACATTTTTTCATTTTCATTTCATTTAAAAGTGAAAAGGAATTGCGTAAGTGGGTTATTTGTTTTAAACACGTCACACTTTAATAAAGAATTTATTTTTACATCGATACCTACTATATTTATTTATATAAAATTAAAGATTTTTAAAAATATTGTTTATTTATTTAAAGAGACTAAAAGGCTTCAAGATAGGAATATTTTGGACGATACAGTACATATTTCGTTTTTTTTTTTGTTGTAACGATTATTTTTTTAAAGACACATGTGCTTTAATTTATTCCAATGGATTTTATAGGCTATAAGCGTTTAAGATGTTTTATTGTTTTATTGATTCTAAGATATTAAAAAACCGTGGAGTGCTACCATTTAAAGGGGTAGGTTTTTGAGATAGGAGTGAGTTTGTCCACTTTTTAGTTTTTTTTTTATTTTAACTCAAATTCTAAGCACTTTTTCTGCACATACGTTAACAGAAAAGTTGTTCAAGATTAATTTTTCTAAAGGTATGTACAGACCAAAAGAATATACAAGAACAAACATCAGCGAACAAACGTTTTTCTTTAGTAAGACAGTAAAAACGCGAACAAACGTTTGTTTGTTCTTGTTCATACATGTTCGAGGTATGTACACACTGAAAAAAGAAACAAGAACAAACATCCGCGAACAAACGTTTTTCTTTAGTGTAGACAGTTAAAACGGCGAACAAACGTTTGTTTTTTTATATCGCACATGTTCCAGTGGACGTTGGTACATCAAAGAGAATTTTTGTTTTTATGGTGTTCCATAACTATTCCAACTAGTCGAACAAGAACGAATATTTGCTTTTGTTTGTTTTTTCGGTGTGTACATACCTAAAGAAATAATTTTTTTTCGTCGTCATCCGTAACTTTTCCAACTGGTCAAACGAGAGTGAACAAATATTTGATTGCGCTATGTAGACAAAATAACGCGAACAATAAACAAAGAACACATACAAACAAGGTGAACAAGAACGAATGTTTGTTCTTGTTCGTTTTTTCGGTGTGTACATACCTTTAGGGTCATATATTCAGTAAAAAAATGTTTGGTAAACATTTATTTAAAAAACAAAGCAAAAAAAAAACAAAAAAATTATTTTTTAAAAAAATTTTGACTCATAACTTTTTAGCCGTGAATTAAGGTATAAATACGAAAAAGCTGATGATAGCATGTTCTTTAAAACTGTTTTTGGTAAAACTTTCTTGTTTGATACATTTTTCTGATTATCCAAACTTCTTAATATTTTAATTTCTAATTGTAATTCTTATTTTTACATTAGCTTACAATTTTTTTGTCATTTTGGTCAAGAGAACTATTATTTCTTTTTACGGAACTAATCACCCTGAGATACTTTAATAAAAATATTTTGTTTAACTTCTTTTGGTTAAAAACAGAGTCTGAATTCATGGGAACAGGCCGTTTGCGAACCAAATCATCAGGTAGGTAAAAATAATAGCCGGTTTGCGAACCAGAAATAAGGGTTTGTCTGTAATAAAATTTCCAGGTAATAAATGATTGCCTGGTTTGACATAAATAAAATGGAATTATTGCAGACCGTAATAAATACCATATTAAACATTCTTGAACAAATTCAAAAGCCCTCAGTTCGCCGAGTTTTACAATTGTCAAACGTCAATACTCATAGTGGCTTTTTATTTTTCCCAATTATATAAATTATTTAAATTTTGTTAATAACCTCTACGGAGGGATAATTTAGACAAATTCAAAAGCCCTCAGTTCTGGTCGGTCCTGGTTAGTTCTGGTTAGTTATACCGGATTTTTATTTTTCCTATTTATATTTTAGACGTGATAAATACAATATTTAAAATTATTTAAATTTGTTAATAACTATAACGTTAATCGATACGCCTTCGCACCATAAGTAGTTGCCAAAAAACTCTGCTATCGGCTAAATATGAATTGCAACCTAATAGGTGCAAATTTAAGGTTTGGACGTACAATGACTATTGCTAAATGAGATACTAGAATAGAATGAATATATACAAATTTTATTTACAAAAAATTAATAAATTATTGAACCACAAAATTCTTGTGATATGCCAATGGGGCGTATCAGCAACTCAATTTTTGTTTATACTTTACGGTTTCTAAAAGGTAAAAATTTCCCCTTGACAAACCCAATGAAATTTTGTTTACTTTAAAAAATTATAAAAAAAAGAAAAATGTTCGAATTTACTCTTCACTAGGCACTGATAGCTTTAAATCATTTGTCAAGACGTTAGAAAAATTATGCGTAGTTTTATCTAATTACAATATTAGCTGTTCATAAATTTATCAAAGCCTAATTTAGAAAAAATGTGAGAGAAAAAAATACAAAATTAACTCAAAAAAATGATGAAAAATGTACTTTAAATTAACAAGAAATTTATTTATATTTCACTAAAAAACCGAAACCCCTTCTGGAGTCTATAAGGCGTAAGTCTATCGACGTTACTACGCAATTTCAGATTGTTTTTTATCACTATAAAGGTTAGAAGGTTTAAAGTCAAAATTTGAAATTATTTGCAGTTTTGAGGACACCCGGTATAAATTATTGATGGACTATTTAAGTAGCTTTACTTAGCTAGAAATGTACACTTTGTACGAGACCTTACAAGTTGCTTGATTACAGAAAAGATGTGATAGCCAATTTTCTTATGGTAACATGGGGAAAGAAGTGCTATACTTCCATGGAAAACTGACATTCCCATCAAATATTTAAATAGAAACACTGCTTATCTGATGTCGCTCAATCGCCGTACGGCCTCATTGCGACCCATTTAATTGGTCTATTTACTTGGCGCACGTGTGACGTACCTCACGACGTCGCTACCCCTTTCCGCGTCTGCCCAACCCCCGAAGGGCCCGGTGTTCTGATTGGCTACGCTGTTACCGACACGTTTAGGCAGCGTGGTATCCATACGAAGCTCTATTTTTAGATTGCTAGAAGGGTACCAACAATTGAAAGTCTGTTGCGCTTATTCAGAATTTAATAAAGCGGTGTTGTCACGATTATTATGGGAAATTTACTGTTTAAATTTAGACTTGTATTATTTTACTAAGATTAAGAAGGAAAGTTAACTTACTTGTGGCTATAGAAAAATAGCTTTCAGGTTGCAAGATGTGTTTCTGCAACAATAACCTCTAATCACTTAAAGTAGGAATAGTAAACTTTTCCTTTTAGACCGCAATCCTGCCATGGCTTGATAAAATTAAATTTATTCCAAGATTTTTTGGTCCGCAAACTGTCTCTACATAAACTGGAAAAAAGTTTACCTACCAATTTTCTTCGCAATCCTTCGCCCGAATTTATTGCCTTTATGTTTTTCGTGGAAAATAAATTATAACTGTTTCTTCGTCATTTCTATGGAAGGATTCATATACATAGTTCTGTAAATATGTTTGGTTTAAACTATGTGTTTTATAATTTGTTTTTATTGCCCCGTAATTTTTTACGTAAAAATCTAATTTAAATAAAGTAAAACATTTAGATTTCTAAGTATATGGATGCATTCACATAAAGGCATGCAGAAACAAAGCACCTTTTAAAACGATATTCGTATATCAAGTGTCCTCCTCGTTCTTGCATAACTCTGCTTAACACGATATTGTTCAAGTTATGAAAGCCCTGTGCTATAATTTTCGCTAAAACAATAAACGTCGAGCTTTTAACTACTTTCAAAATGAATTCTTTAGGGTGTGATCCTTGTGAAAAAAATCTTTCTGGTAATTTTTCATCAAGTCACCAATGTCATTGAAGATCCGCATTGATTTCGAAGATAACATTGTCTTAATATACTTAATAAAATACCGTACTAGAATGTTATTGTCTATAATTTTGTAGGGTATGATCTTAAATATTTAAATTTAAAATGTGGTCTTTTACTAATTTTTGGTATTGACATTATGTGCTGAAAAAAGAAAAATATTCAAGTGTTTTCCAATATATCAAGGTAAAGGACAGTGAAAAAGCAAAAAAATATAGGATCGGATGATGCATTGTTTTATATGTTTTTAAATTAAAAAGATTCTTTCTTTCTATCACTAATTGGTACTCCATATCATTTTCTCTAAGTGGCTCGTTAAATTTCGGTAAAAAAATAATTTATTATTCGACATGAAAACATAGTGTTTTGGAAAATGCAAAATCTATGAAAAGATTCACCGAGAGTAGAAAATTTTTTTTTTATCAGAACCATGAAGCCTTGTTTTTTTAACGTTTTGTTCATCTTATAGCCCTTTTTAAAAAAGATAACCAAGACATGTTTACAGTTGTCTATGTAAAAATAGATACTTTTTTGGGCAAAGTCATAGGGTTGAGTTTTTAAAAATTTTTAAAAAAAGTAAAATTTGGTAAGGAAATAACAGGAAAATTTTTAACATTTTAAAGGAAAATTATTAGACATTTTAAAGGAAAACGGCCCACAAGAAGCGACTGGGAAGTAGAAAAAGGAATCATAACCCACAAAAAAATCGAGGGCAATTGAATCATTTGAAGCCTACAAAGCACCTGACCTGATGGGATAATCCCAGCACTACTACACAGGGAAAAAGAAAAACCCTAGTTCCACTGCTTTGCAAACCCCCCTTCCGTGCAAGCCTAGCTACGAGCTATTTTTCCCAAAAGCATGGAAGCAGACTAAATGGTCTTCATTCCAAAGCCGGGTAAGGACTGCCCAGGCAAAGGGACTTAGACCAATTACATTGTCGTCTTTTATGATAAAAACAAGGAAAAACTGATGACAGGTATGCAGGGAAACCTCTACAGAGAGGCCACTCCACAAAAAACCCAAAATGCCACAAAATCAAAAAACTGGTGACCAGATTAGAACCCCGCACTGAACAACAAGGAAACGCACTTGCTGCTTTCTTTTACATTGAGGGCTTTGATCGAACCTCCTTCAACTCAATGGCCGCGGCTCTTGCCAGACATAATGTTAACGACACCATTTGTAGGTGGGGTTTAAAAAACATGTTACTTTGGGGAGACGAGCACAAGCAACGTTATTCAGCGAAACAGGTGCCCGTGGTCAAAAAAGGGTGCCACAGGGAGGGGTTCTATCCCCACTACTGTGGGATATGGTTGTTTACGAACCCTGGTGGAACTGAATAATGGCTTCTATACCCAGGGGTATGGGATGACATCACTATACTTGTCGGGGGAAGCATAACAAAACAACCTCGGGGCTTATGCAAAGGCACTGAGAATTGTGGAGGGATGGTGCAACAAGGAAAACCTTACTGTTAATCCCGGCAAAACTGCGCTAATACCTTCACTAGATGAAGGAAGCTGGATGATTTAATATCTCCTCACTTCTTCGGTACCACACTCGGCTATGTCCAGGAGGTAAAGTATCTTGGATTAACTTACTCTAAGCTAACCTGAATCCACATGCAGAATGATTAATAAGGGCAAAAAGGCCCCTTTAAAGGCTACCAAAAGAGCTGTGGGGGAATTGGGGGTTTAGCACGCATAGTGCACTGGTTGTCCCCTGCTGTGGTAAGACCCATGATAACCTACGGTTCAACTATCTGGTGGCCAAATAGAACAGGGGAAAAACAGTGCTGGAGTTATCCAACTCCAGCGACTAATGTCTCTGGATAACGGGAGCTATTAGGGAAAACTCAACTGCAGCCATGGAAATTTTTTCTGCCTCCCCTTGGTATAAATTTATTAAGGTGGAGGGAGGGTTGGGCATAAGGCCGAAATGCCGGACCGCGTTCCTGCCCTGACAACCAGAATATGGATATCACAAACCCAATATTTGAGATGAGCAGTGATCAATGCCAAAACGGATAAATACACACAGACATAAAACCCAGCTTACCTGGGGCGGTAGTGAGCGATCTCCTGGTCAGTGTCGGAATTTGGTTTGGATACCGATGGATCCAAGATGACAATGGAGCGGCGCAGTATGACCCTAGGTTTAATGCTTATGCTTCCTGGGGAAATATGCCATTTTTTTCCAGGGGAAATATATGCCATTGAACTTTGTCTGCGAGAGAACTTGAGGAGGAGATATAAGGGCAGGGACATTACTATCTTCTTGATAGTCAAGGCCATAAAAGCTTTGGCATCTCAACAAGTCAACTCAAGGTTGGTTTGGAACTGTCTGCAAGCCTCCTAAAAACCCGCAACCACAACAAAATTACACTTTTCCTTTGGGCAGACACAGGGGAATACAGGGCAAAAGAAAATGCAGACTCCCTGGCCAGAGGCCTTTTTTCAGCAATGTTGTGGGTCCTGAACCTGTTTTGAATACCAAAGCCTCGGTTCGTTTACATGACTCGGTGGATTAAAACAAAACCTCAGTCATACGGGAACCACATTCCAAAAAATCCCCTAATCAATGTTGGACTCACCATCAAAGCATTGACAAGAACTACAAAAACCAAATGGGAATCAGATTAGAATGCACAGGATTAAAAACCCGGACCTGCCCCCTAAGAAAACATATCACACTATGGGCATCTATAGAGAAAAAACCCATTTGCAGACTATGGCAAGAGGAAGGCAGCCCCTCACATTTTTGAGTGCCCTGCACTTATATACTGAGAAAAATCAAAACCTCATGGTGGACACAAACCCCAGGGGCTGGGACCAAAAAAAGCAGAAAAAGGGGCCCACTACACCTTTTCAAGGGGGTTCAACCTTTTTAACTAAACAAATACACAAGAGATCCACAACCCCTTGGCTGCAGTGTCGAGGCGGAAAAACCCCCAACTTTTTATTTAGTTTATCAATCAATCAATCAATCAAAGGAAAATCCAAAAAAATGTTCAATTATTTTCTAAAATAGAAACTTGGTTGAAAAATCTTAAAATATTTTAAAGAAATGTGGGAAAATTTTGAAGATGAATAAAAAACGCAAAAAATTATAAATGCTTTATTTTAAAGTGCAATGTCCAAATATATTTAAAAATTTGTATACAAACTTTCAATTGAAATATATTCAAAACACCAATGGGTTTAAGACAAAAAAGATTTTTTTGGTTTTGGTTTGGTTTGGTTGAAAAATAAACACATAAGTAAACAAAGATTTGCAGGTTAGTGGGTGAGGATCACTTAAAAAGTTAAAATGAAATTAAAAAATAAGTAAAGCAATAACAGGGATTATGTACATTTTTAAGAGATTGAAAGGGAAAAAATCGTTGCAAGACCCTTGCTGGTCTTTCTATTTTTATACTTCGAACTAGCCATTCCGAAATCCGATTATAGCCGAGAAAACTTACAGAGTAGGGTTTAAAGAGATTTTCTATTATAGACAGGAAATTTCTTCTCTTAAGGTATTACGGAGTTCGCCTGCAGGAGCCGACGTATTTATCACTAGGTGTCTGAAATCACTGTCGATGTTATATCATCATAAAATTAATCACTAAAAATCACCTATTTTCATTTTTATTTCCTCAGAACACTTTACACCATTGCAGTGGGTTGCGTGGATGCTCGTGGTTCAATGGAAATACTGAGTATTTTTTTTTCGATACCTTTTAAATAATAATAAAAGGAACTTTTGCATACCCACAAAAACACATCCCTTAAATTTGTGTTTTAAAAAAATACAAAATCTGTTTTTTGTAATGTAGATTAAAATTTCCATATAAAACAGCATTTTTTTAATATACCATGCTTTTTATACTATTTACGCGAACCTAAAAGTCTCTAAACATTGTCTTTTTAGATGTACCAGAACTAACCATAATTATTTTGGTAATATGTTCTTTTTGTTTTTTACAAACGTGTTGATAACACAGGTACACAAAAAAAAGTGGTGTGTGCTGGGTGTCGAACTAAGATTTTCTGGCGTAGTTTTTTTTTTGCTGAACACGAATCTAAAGTCAAAATTGAGGGTCAAGCAGCCAAAAAATCAACAAAAGGCTTAATTTCAGATTTAACCATTTTTTTTTAATTTAAAACGTCAATATCGCAAAAACTATAAAAGATACACGAAACTTTTTTCGAGTTATAATCAAAAAACCGCATTTTTAGGATTTTTTCAAGGTATACCCCAGGAAAAAAATTTAAAATTATTTATTTTTTAATTTTTATTTTTTTTTCTGCAAATTTTAAGTAATTTAAGATTTAACTAACTAAAAAAAATAATTTATAATAAAAAAAAACAAAAATCACATTAATAAAAAAAACATTTTTTAGACAATTTTTTTTTGTGAAAATTACATTTTCGTTTATATTTTCTTTATTATTTAACTTTTGAAAAATATTTATATAACTTTTTATATAGATAATTTAAAAAGCTTTATTGTCTGTTTTATGAAATTTTTTGTCTTATATTCGTAGTCAAAACATTCCGTGGTAACAGGTTTCTTCCGGTAAATGTATGTACCGTATAGGTTTTTTTGGGTTTTTCTCGATTTTTTGCTATTTGACCCCCAATTATGACTTTAGATTCGTGTTCAGCAAAAAAAAATCTTAGTCCGACAGCCAACATACATCACTTTTTTTTTGTGGACCTATGTAATTTTTCTAATTTTTTAACAACATATTATTCGTGACCAAAATGCACTTTTCACCGACAACGAAATGTGTATATCCGAATGTGTATTATCCTAAAGTCTGTTAATTTACACATTTAAAACAAAATAAATTATTATCTCTATGTGATTTGACAAGAATCACCTAATTATAAACCAATAGATTCCTTTAATAACGCACATTTCTATATATAGACTAATGTTTATGTCAACTAGATGTTTTATTTTTCATTGATATGGATAATTCTTTAATTTTTTCACAAAGGCGATTACTGACCATAGGTAAAGTCCAATTTAAAACATTTAATTTCTTACACGCCGCTATGGCATGCATGGCAGATGAAAACTGTTCGCGAGTTTTCGAGAATGCCGACTCAACTTTCCATTTAACAGGTTAGGGTCGGGTATTCAAAAATTTCTTAAACTGGCTTTGCCGTACTATTGCTTGCACTAGCATTGGCAGCCCAGTCGCCCATATACAGGGTGTTTCTCTAATATTGCGAAAATTTTAACGACGAGACTCGTTGTATAAAAAAATGTTCTACTAAACAAAAATGATGTTATTAGTTACATGTAGTAATTAATCATCAGGGAAACATTGATAAAGGAAATTTAGACTGCGTTGTCTCAAAGTATTTTAAAAAAATGGGTTTCCTTAAACATATGTCGAAAATGACTTCAAAATATTCATTCGAATTCTTAGGTTTGAACTACATGGAGGTAAAGTTTTAAGAAAATAATTAAAATATTTTATTTTATAAATGTGCATAAAGATAGATGTATGAAATTGGGGATAGATTTTTATATTTTATAATGCTCAACTATATTTATAACCATCTGCTACTCAAGAGAAGGGTTAAAATCTGCAACCCTTTAATGTTTTTCACTGTATATTTTTTGAGTTTTCTGTCTTGGGCATGCTGTTCGTAAAGTGCTGTTTTCAAGTAAAAAAAAAAGATTTGTGTAGAATACGGAGTCAGCAATACAAATAAGCATTACAGGGTGATTCATGAGGAAATGTCAATACGTGTGTGTATGTCAATACATGTGGTACGTAGTCAGGTTCCAAAAATAAACATAAAAGTCTAGACAAATATGGGTCCGCAAGGCCTTCGTTTTCGAAATACAGGATGTTAAAGTTTTAGGTTTATTTTTCTATTTTTTAAATAAAATCTATAATAATGTAAATATTAAAGTAAAAATTGGTATCCGGGTTTTTTTTTTTTGATATGACGGATTTGAATCTAATCTTATTACGGCTCTTACTTGTAGGGGGAGCCACCTACACATCTTTTTACAATTTTAAACAATCACAACTTTTTGGTACAGCCCTGTATTACATTTTTAAGTAAATTGATTAGTTGTATTGTCATTTCTACGTCAAAAAGGTATACTTGTTAAAAGTTGATATGAGCAACCGTTTTTGAGATATTTGGATTTAAAAAAATTACGACGGATCTGATTTTATTAAAGCAAAATTTAAGAAAAAATAAAACAAAATGTATAATTAACCAATATGTATTTTAATTTTCAATAAAATTATTGTTCTCTTATTATGTTTAGCAAAACATAAGCTAGGTTTTATAATAAAAAAAAAATCAAAAAAAAACTTTAACACCCTGGATTTCGGAAATGAAGGCCTTGCGGACCCATATTTGTATAGACTTTTATGTTTGTTTTTGAACCCCGAATACGTACCTGAAGTATACGTACATAAATCACCCTGTATAAAACAAATACAATGGAAAAATTCTTGAGGGTTGTTTCAATCCTTTCCCAGAGAAGCAGATTATTACAAATATTGTTGTAAGAAAGCCTTGAACAACATAAACATCTATCCCAAATATCCTGCTTCTATGTTTATTAAAATTTATTAAATAAAAACATTATTTTCTTTCATCCATCTGCAAGCTGAGTGACAAATTTAGATTTACGCCCAAAGTTTCTTCAGGTCTCAAATTTAAGGTGTCCTTTTCAAATGCTGTAGGCAATTTCTATTGTGTTTTGTAAAATTCTGTATGATAGGTCCGATTGACGTCTATAGGATCTCAAATTAAAGGTCTTCTTTCTGGTTAGTTGTGGTCACACGTTTGAAAACACATTTTTTAGGTCTTTTAAATCCAATATGGCAGTTAAAAACACCTATAAATCGTTTTTTCGCAAGTGTGCGAGTTAAAATCGACTTACATAGATCCAATTAAAGTATATAAAATCTTAAATTGGAAATCTTGTTGTCTTCGTTCTAACTCTGTATGGAACAAATTTTTTGTTCATCAAATCCAATATGGTCATCAACAACCACGTTAAGTCAACATTTTTTGCGAAAATACAAGTTACAACCCACTTGATTAGGACCAATTAAGGTCTTTATAAGGTTTCAAATTGATGGTCTTAGAGTGTTCTTTCTAATTATGGATCCCATTGCAATTTATAGGGTTTTACATTAAAGGTCTTGAAGTTTTATTTTTAAAGCTATGAAAAAAAAATGGGTTTTATGTTGGTCAAATCTAATGTGGATGTCAAAAAACCTTTTTTTAGAAGTTACCTGTCTACTTGTGTTTGGAAAAATAATTTTTGCTATGTATTAGAAAACCTCGTAGCTTTAACTTTTTCTACAGATGTCTCTAATACCTCTTAAATAGGTTCGATTACCAGGTATTTAAATTAAAGATATTGATATCTCCAGTTTAGCACTGCATGGAGAAATTACACTAGAAAATCATTTCTAAGCTTTTTATAAAACATTATTAGTATCAAGTTAAAATTTAGCACCTCAAAATACAATTATTAAGTTAAATAACGCCACTGGTTAGTGTGTAGTGTATTCTAAAGGCGAAAAAACTATTTCTTACAGATTATCCGGTCAAGCCCGAAAATTAGGGGTACCCTTGCATAAATTCCCAAGAAGCTAAAATTTTATATGAACGTTAGGAATATCATTGTAATGAAATTGTGAAAAGTCCCCATTGATCCCATGTGTGCAAAAAATGTTATACAAGGTCAAATTTCACGAAAATGGGTTTTTTGAATTTTTTGTGAAACGGTTAGTTTTATCATAAAAATGGCTAAAACAAAAATTGAAGATCTTGCAATTTTCTACAAAAATTCTTCTACACTTTTTCCCCTTACATTCCTCAATTTGAGAAAAAGCGATTCTAAAATTTACTAAAGTTTTATTTTGTATACTATGCACACGTTTTCACGCCACCTGTAAAATACTGTACTTGACCCGTTCTTTATAACGTGGTTTCCCCAGTAGGCCTACTTCATGGCCTATTTTATTAAATCTTAGTAGAATAAATGGTCATCTCATTTAATATCTATGATACTCATTATGTAAAGCGTAATATTACCGTCTAATGTATTAACATTTATATCAGCATTGCCTGCGACATATTGTAATCGACTGAAAAAGGTCAGTGGCGACTCGTTAGGTAGTTGTCTTAGTCTCTGTAAGTCCTGAATGAGGGACGACAGATCCCTAGAGTCACCGAAATAAAGATTTAAAAGTTGTTTAATCTCGAAATAGGTAGACGGATTTCTAGAATTTATTAATTGCGCGGCACGTCCTTTTTAATTTATTTTTATATGAATCACTAATAAAAGCCGTTGGTCAAGTGTGGCCATTTTGTAACCACAATCGCATGCGCTCAAAAATGTGCCAAGAGATTTGGTCACCTTCAAATTCAGGTATAATGGAGAAAATTTCGGAGAGCCTATAGGGCTCGATTTCAGCTTATCAACATTGTTTTGTTGCTGTGTTTGTGCTCGTGTTTCCGGCATTTTAAATAAAAATTAGAATTTAATAAAAGATTTTAAAAATGCTTTGATGAAATAACGGGAAATAGAATTTGAAAATCGAACAGTACAGTTAAATTTCACTTTACAATAAACACACAATAAAATAGCACGTGATGATCAATATTATACTTACAAAAATAGAAAATGCATCGGCTCTTGTTCTCGCAGGTTAGTTGTCAGGGGCTTCACCAGATGTTCCTTCCACAACCGTCTTTGAGTGGTGATGCCGTGAGGTTCTTTTTCGTTAAGGGATGGGAATCCGCCGCCAACAGTTGAATGGTTTCTTTTCTGCTGACGTTGACGAATCCTACAGCGACTGCGCCAATTGTTAACTCGATAATTACACAAATAACTTTTTAAAAAAGGTTTATTTTAATACTTAAATAATTACACAATATTTTACTTTTATAGTTCAAAAATTAAACTGACATAATAACGGTCTAAAATAATACTAATTCTAATACAGCAAATCCTTAGGTATTTATAATAAAATAAATGCGGCGTCAGCATTGTTCCCACGTAAAACATCACGTTTTGCAACTATGCTGATTTAGCTTCTTAGAAATATGGAGTCAAATTGCTATTGCGAAATATTATACTTATGTGAACAAAATATGTTAGTTATTTCGCATATAACTAATATATATATATATATATATATATATATATATATATATATATATATATATATATATACAGTAAAGCGCACCGTACTGCGAACATAGGAGGCTCCTGGGAGATTTTGGATGTACCCAATTCTAAAATACCAATAATAATTTTGTGGCTTATATTTCAATTTCCGTCTCGTTTCCTCACGTGGTTCATTTTTGGTTGGGACTGGTGGGAGTGCGGTGATAAATTCGGAAGAATTATCTACCCAGTTTAGTTCTGTACTACGTTTTTATTTTTAGTAAAGAGGATGCAGTGTTTATAGGCAAGTAGCAGGAGCTAGTTAGCGTCAACCGACTTCGATCGGATTTCTTATCAGCCATAAATTTAAAATTAGTTGCTTACGGACCGCAACGTTTGCTATGGTCTTAAGAACCAAACAGTTTTTCCTAATAAAATAAAATAATTTTCTCAAATAAATAATGGAACGTAGAAGATATTCTTAAAAAAATAATTAATGTGCATTCACAGAATAAAAAAAGAAAAACTCTTTGAAGTTATCGAAGATGCTCAAATAAACCACCTTTTTGAGCCAAACAATAACCAAGATTGTCATAAAACGCCTTCTGACATTTTTTGCTAGAATGCTGAGGGTAATAATCCTAAAGAATTTTCAATTTATAATTGCAATTCTTGTAGATTATTACCCTATTCTCCTGGAAACCATAAATTTGTGATTTTACGTGACCCAGAAAAAAATATTGTTATTTTCCATTTCCATTACAGTTTCGTCTAAAATGATCATCAGAGAAAATTTCATAGGTTTTTCTTACTTTGTAGGATCGGTATCCATTTTTTCTCAGCACTCTACCCACTGATCTTCTGCTCAAATTAACCTGTTTTGCAATTGTATTAATGAAAATTGTAGGATTTTTAATAACACTTGCCACTACCATAATTTCCTTCATTTTCCTTTCGTTGTTTTCTTCTGGGACACTATCATGTTTGTGTTTTTTTGGAGATAACAAAAAAATGTCAGAAGGTTTTTAATGACTCGGTGAATAGTGGAAATCGTGGGAGTCGGCCTGGTTGGAAATAAATTAATAAATAATTCCCTAATTCCCCTAACAGGATTTTCACGGTGATACCATTTAATAATTTTAATTTTCTCTTCCAGTTCGTAAACATCCATTATTAATAATTATTATTTTATTAAAAAAAAACTTTTTGGTCGCAAATAATCGACACAGTAAAACTTTAGCTGTCGAGCGTTCGATAGTAAATTATTTCAGGAATAAACGTATTGAGTTGATCGCTTTGCCGGCGACGCGCGTCTTATGAATTTGTTTACCGAAAATTATTGATCGATAAGCAATGCGTGCGGCGTTTTTAGGTACATCAAAATGCTCAGGATTGTCCTATGTTCGCAGTCCTCTGCGCTTTACTGTATATATATATATATATATATATATATATATATATATATATATATAATATATATATATATATATATATATATATATATATATATATATATATATATATATATATATATATATATATATATATATATATATATATATATATATATATATATATATATATATATATATATATATATATATATATATATATTAATAATATATATATATATATATATATATATATACAGTGACCGCCAGTAAGTATGCGACATATGCTATTCCTGTAGGAATGACGTACATACAGAAATAGGTCGAAAGGAAATAATATCGAATTTTTGTACCACGAGAATAGGTTAATTTGGTAGAATCGGATAGTAAATAAAAGATAACGCACTAGTTTTCACCCGCGAAAGATATCAGTCCCGATATAATTTAATGAGGCCCTCAGAGTTACAGCCGCACCTAGTATTCTGTCTAATTTTTCTAAGCTAACTCGATGCGGCAAGGATAAGGCATTCTTGTTAAACCAGACTCGCCAACCGACATCTTGGAGATCCATTGGAACAACCGACGCGGCGCCTTCAACAGAGGTCCATGCCCTACCTGTGTGCGGGTTGTTGTAGTATATATAAGCTAATATTAAACAGCCTGGTGACTCCGGGAAAGGTCTATCTGGCTTCGTTCTATGCGGACACCCCTCTCGTAAAACAGACTGTCTTGCCCACAAAACGCCAAAACTCAGCCAAATAGAGACCCGCCAATAAACCTTTAAGTTACAATATCTGCACATCATGACAAAGAAAAGTTAAGCCCCGTTTTTGAGACCTAGTAAATATTTTCAAGTACACGTAAAAGTAGATTATTTTTATAAATATTACCATTGCAGATTAGGACACAAATCCGAATTTAGCGCTGAACCAATTATAAGACAAAGAAATCACTGCATTTAGGGTACGGTTAACTTTGGCTATAACGTCTTTACTATATGTTTTATGTCAAAGTTATCACTAAGTCCTGTCATTTAAAACCATGGTTAATGCCGTAAAATTCTCGGTAGTTCGCCAAAATTTGATGCTGGTTAGGCAACTTATCATAATTTTTTTTGTAGTCAAGAAAAACAACAAAATTTATATTTAGTAAATGAGTTAGGGTTAAAATAGACTTGATTTACAAATTAGTTTTTTTGTAAGAAAAATAAAATCTTATTTTTAAAACTGCAATTTATATATTGCGCTCAAGTTCACCCCATACCCACTGCTAGACCAGCGCCTCTTTATTTAATGCTATTTTTGAGTCATTTTTTGAGCCAAACAGCCATACGAGATGGTCCTTCTTATCTCTAGTCTCCATGCTCAAAAATTCTGCGTATACTTGATATCTTGTACCTACTTAAATGTAAGTGTTATTTAATTAATGACTTAAATTTGACGATTTTGACTACTTAAACAGCTGTTAACTTTAAACTATGAAAGTTGAAAAAAAAATAAATTGCTTGGTGCCTTAACTTTAGATTTTCCATCCAAATAGGTTAGATTAAGATTGCTTTCGGTATGACGGAAGTCCCAAAATTATTACATTCAGCTACACTAGAATCAAACAATGTAAAAACCTTTTTTTAAAAGTAAGTTACCGATAGGCCGTTGATGTGCTCTGTAACTCTACTAATACAACAATAAGTGAGTATTCAAAGTAAGTTTAATTTAATACAAAGCACAAAAAAAAACATTACTTAAAAAATGACCAAAGGACCATCATTTTTCAAAATAAAGTTATTACCTTTTTATAAACAATAAAATTAATTCTACCAACGATTAGGGTTTTTCTATGGACGCACAAAACTATGCTAAATTTTGGGAAATAGGTTTGAAGGCTCGCTTACTCGAGCGGGCGTCCATTGAGAAAATACGTTCACACTATGCTATATAAACGAACACTGTTGCCAAAGCAATTATAACCGTAATTAGGAATTATTTCTGTGGAAAAGAAGATAAATTAGTTTAAATAATAATACATTATTTTTTTTCTGTATACAGTGTGGTGGGGAATGTATGGGGATTTTGGAAACCGCGATAGATAGAAAATCGGTTAAATGGGGAAAGTTTTGGACAATTATGTTAGTAAGCTTATCTCGTTTAGTACATGGTTTTATCTATTCAGGTTTTTGATAAATTTTTAAAAAACCTGAAACATGCATTTTCGAAAATCGGCCATATTTTCTTTATGAGTGAAAATTTTTCAAATATGTAAAAACTTCTTTGAAGCAACTTTTTTCGTAGAATATGATGATCATCATCAACTTTATTTTTTCATATGGACGCCATATTGGATTTTTACGCAGCCATATAGTGCTTTTTATTCTGATTTTAACAATATATAATATGTTATAATTTAAAAGTTTATAACCTAATTTATTTCAAAAAACAAATATTTTCTTAGTTGGCCTTGATTCCGGCGAACGTCATTTTTGTTTGTAAACAATAAAACATTAGTAATTGGCAAAATAGATAAGCTGAACAGATATTTTACATAAATGGGTTCGCGAACATAGCTATAACGTTAATACCGAGTTACAACAAAACTACACGTCACAAGTTAATTGAAACAAGTGAAAACATAAGCAATGAAAAGTGGCTAAACTAATATTTCTACTAAAATGAAGATGTAAAATAACGACCTAAAATTTAAAATGTCCATATTTCTCGACATATTAACGATATTTTTTTAAATAGTTCTAACTACCCTATGAATGGTTGACTTAGGTATGTGGCATTCTCTATCAACATCCCTGGCTGAAGATGTTGGATTTTCTTTAACATGTTGGTTAACTGCAGCATCTCGTTGTCGATTTTCTTCAACTTACTTCTTAGGTCGTGGTTTTTTAAAATTTCCGAATTTAAGCAAATTTGTAACCAGTTTTCGAAAGTATGTTGGTTTAGGATGCTGCCTTTCAGGAAAATTGTCGAAATACGTTTGCGCAGCTATATTAAAATTTCTATTGCTTTGGAAATAACGTTGCAAAATATCAAGTTTTTCTTTAAATAATTAACCATTTTACAAAGTTAAATTTTTTTAATAACCTACCCGAACTAACTTGATAATAACGCTAGATGACATTCGCCGAAATCAAGGACAACTGAGAAAATATTTGTTTTTTGAAGTGGATGAGGTTATAAACTCCTAAACTATAACATGTTATACATTGTTGAAATCAGAATAAAAAGCACTATTTGGCTGCGTAAAAATCCAATATGGCGTCCCTATGAAAAAATAAAGTTGATGATGATTCTAAAAACCCAAAACATAGAAAATAAAAATTGACTACTCGGTCATATTTTACAAAAAAGTGGCTTTGAAAAAGTTTTTACAGATTTGAAAAATTTTCACTTATAAAAAAAATATGGCCGATTTTTGAAAATGCATGTTTCAGGTTTTTTCAAAAGTTATCAAAAACCTGAATAGATAAAACCATGTAGTAAACGGGATTAGCTTACTAACATAATTGTCCAAAACTTTCCCCATTTAACCGATTTTCTATCTATCGTGGTTTCCAAGATTCCCATACATTCCCCACCAATTTGGGACACACTGTATAAATAAAATTTCAATAATGTAAATTTTTACTTTGGAGAATTAAATCTGATGTAGAATATATTTATAAAAGTAATTTATTTTTTTTAATTATATTTTTTATATTGTAAGATCCACACATAACAAGAGATACTGGAATTATATAACAAAAATTAATATTCATTTATAATTGAGGAATCTAACCACAACTAAACACAATAATAACTACTTTTCTAGAGTTAGATTTCCTTTCTTCTATTCCTATTTAATGTTTTACATATCGTGTTGTTGTCTCTGCGTTGTGTATTCTCTATAGTGGTAATAATAAGACATTAAAATGTGTATTTCTGCTGACGTTTTTTTAGGTGTGTTTATTAAAATGTCTTGAAATATTTGTCAGCAGTATAATATCTTCTTATTTACTTAACTGGACTTTAACAAAGTGTTTATTCTATTCATAACTTTTTTTGTCAAATTCGGAAGCCTCATGTTTACTTTTTAACAGACAGACATACAAAGACATATATACATCCAAAGAGAAAATTTAAATAATTTAAATTGACTATAATACAGCAAAAACAAATATTATTATTACAACGAATTTGGCCTATTTTCCACAGAAATAATTCCTAATTACTTTTACCAATGCTATGGCTTTGGCAACAGTGTTCGTTTATAAAGCAGCGTGTAAGCCTATTTTCACGCGATGAAAGCCCGCTCTAGTAAGCGGACTTCCAAACCTATTACCAAAAATGTATCATTGTTTTGTAAGTCTGTAGTAAAAACTATATTTGTCTTTGGTTCTACCTACATCTACAGTCAAAGTGATCCATGCCAAAATATGATTTTCTACAGAATTTAACATTGCAAAAAAAAATTAAATTTTATGCCCAATTATTCTTTTGACACATTATTACCTGTTTTACAAATAAAAGGTTTAATAATATTTTCGTCAATATTACTATACATTTAGTGCTGAAACATACATTGCGTTTTAGCGGAAGCGTTTTAATGGGTCCTGTTTGGCGGGATGAAAGCGCGTCGGCCACACATCTCCCGTTAGAACGCTGTAACATGAGTCAATGTGGTCAATCTTGTTCTATTAGCAGAGAGAATAGGTAGTAGGTCGTTATGTCAAAATTGTCAAATTTGGAAGTTGTTTGTGTTTTTGAAGCTGCTGGTTTACTCAACAAACCGGTAAGTAGAAGATATTGGGTCCATCCTTTCCACTGTGAGCCCGAAAAGAGTAAAAGATCTTCTACATTTTATGATAATATTCGAAAATATGAAAGTAAATTTTTCGAATACTATAGGATTTTCATTAACTCCGTTAATGAATTTTTAAATACTGTACGTCCACATATATGTAAGCAGGAAACTTACTGGAGAAATCCAATTTCACCAGAGGAAAGATTGACTATTCCGTAAATGTAAGAAAAAAACCTTTATTTTGTCAAAACACCTTTTAGATACTATAAAAGAAACATAACATGACGTGGGTAGCTTTGTTGTTATATGTTTTAATAAATATTAGTAGAATACGTCGCAAAAGCATCTTCTGAAGTTACAGATTCCCGAGGTGACCTGATGGTACCAGGTGATTTCCCCTACGGCATGCCAACATTTTTTCCTTAAATTGCGATCACTGTATTCTTATATTGAGGGATGATCTTGTATACATTAAATAAATTTATCCGTGTTAAACATCATAAATCAAGAAACCGGATTAAAATAAACGCACTATATGTACGCTTTCATTAAACTGACCGTGTTGTTGTCGACTTGTCGTTTGTTTCCGGTCGTCCAGTCGTCCCGTTTGACCGCAGCATGTTGCCGCCGCATCCTGTGGCTGCGTCTTAACCGCATATATGTGGACTATCCGATTAAAAACTATATGTTGTTGCCATTCTGCCAAACAGGACCTGTTAAAACGCTCCTGCTAAAACCCAATGTATGTTTCAGCACTTAAATTAAACTTTTTAAACCTTTGCACTCCTACTGTTTCATCTTTTTTATCAGGTAAAGGATATGATTTCAGTGGATCAGAGCACTTTAGAATTTGGAGAAATCAAAGTTTACATGGATATGAGCAACAGACAGACTGGAGGTGCCCTTAAGTTTAAACTTGTGGAGTTGTTTTTAGACTTTCAGAAAGATTTATATAAAGACTGCGGTTGGAGTAGTAGGTTGGGAGACAAGCCTGTTAGAGAGGAGCTCTTGTATGGAAAGAAGAGTGATACCATGTTGATATTTATGTTACCTGCTTTACTTATTTCGTAAGTAAAAATAAATATTCCAGATGATAATAACATTAAAGTCCATCACTTAAAAAGACAAACAAGTTGTGGCATATTTAAAAAATACCTGCACACATTTTGGCATTTTTTTTTAGTAGATATAATTTTAACATAAGTAATTTCATATTTTTTATTTTATTGTAGTGTACATGGTGTCCCAAATTGGACGCGTTCTTATGGGAACAACCCTTATTTGAAGGGATAGAAAAAAATTGACCAAGGTGTCCAAAGCTCAAATTTAAGGAGAAAACTACTGGCGCTAACAAAACTTTGCTATCCCTTATTGTTTGGCCACTAGAGGGCGTTTCTCGAATTTCGTCGATTTTTTAAATGCCCCATAACTTTCTTATTAATAAAGATAATTAATTTTGATAAAAACTCTCTTAAGGCACTTTTTTTCGTAGAATTCATTGCGATAGGCAGATTTTTGACAGAGTGTTTAGATTTTCGTGCACCACCCCAAAATCAATTTTTTTTTTATGGGGTTGATTTCTGTAAGCACATTATTTTAATATTTAAATCGTAATACTGCTAATGGTTTTTAAGATAAACATAACAAGTGATACATCAAAATTTAGGAAATTTTACCAGCTTTTTAAAAATCTTAAATTATATAGGGTGGTCCATATAAAAAAAATCATTTTGGGGTGTTGCAAGAAAATTTAAACGCCCTGTAAAAAATCTGCCTATCGCAATGAATTCTACGAAAAAAAGTGCCCTAAGAAAGTTTTTAATAAAATTAATTATCTTTATTAATAAGAAAGTTATGGAGCATTTAAAAAATCGACGAAATTCGAGAAACGCCCTCTAGTGGCCAAACGATAAGAGATAGCAAAGTTTTGTTAGCGCCAGATTAGATTTAAGCTCCGAAAACCTTGGTCAATTTTTTTCTATCCCTTCAAATAAGGGTTGTTCCCTTAAGAACGCGTCCAGTTTGGGACACCCTGTACATATAAATAAGTGATTCTTGAGTTATTATTATCTTTTGAATATTTTTAACTATATATCAGAAAATTGTTTTTTTATTTGGCGGCAATATTAACGATTACATCAAATAGGCATTTTTTTGTTTTATTAACTGGGAGATTAGTTGGGTTTAACTCCAAATTTAATTATTTTATTAAAAGACTTATATAACTATTTATTAAATTTAATAAATCCTTACTATTGATTTAATTTTGGTGATTAATATTGACCAAGCTGAATAAATAAAATTTTAAACTTTTAAATATATAAACATTAATATCAGTGGAAGAGAGGTATTAAAAGTTATTTAATTTTTATTATTTTAGTTGTCTAGCTGATAGGTGTGTCTTAAATAATTAAAAATAAAAGTTTTTTACTGACAGATTAAATTTCACACAGAGAGTACATACTAGCTTTAGAAAATATTAATAATACAATCAAAACTTAATTTTGTTCGGTTAAAAAGCCAAAAATATAATTAAAAAAAAAATAATACTTTTTTAGTAGTGGTTTAAAACTTAACATAAAATTGGTAATTTTTTTTTTAAATAAATGGTCATATTACTAAGACAAATAACGATAAATATATACACTTAGCAGATTTTAGAACCTTAAATTTATATTATTAAAATTAACCTAATAAATATGATATTAAAAATAGTTAAATTATAAAACTTAAATGTTTCTCATAATTAACAAAATAATCAACTTTAAATAATAATCAGTCAATGAAATTTATCTCGTTTTAATATACCTATATAAATTAAATAATGTACAAACATTGTTTTTATAATTTAAATAATTGGTCCACAGGGGTACATTGTCTGTGTTTTTTTTTAATTTTAGGTGTGTCTTCTTCTTTGGTGCCATTATGACTTCTCATATAATTGTTTCAGAAAAATGTGAAGGTAAGTAATAATTTTAAACCTGGTAAATATTTAAAGAAAAAAATATTATTATTTTTCTTTAATAAGCATAGTTTTTATGTTACCCTTTCTGTTTTTCTACGACTTTGACTTAAGCTTACAAGATTTCATACAAGATCTCTAAAATGTAGTCAGTAATTTTATATTTTATTCGACTGACTAACCTTAGTGTGTATGTATTTTGAATTTTTACCTTAAAGTGTAATGTTTTTCTTGCGATGGAACTTACGCAGAAATTATCAGCATTTATTTATAGAAGGCCTGTTCGCAGGGGAATCACAAACTAGTCAGCGCCAATCAAATTTGACAAATATGTCGTGTGAACAGTTGGAAACCAGTCACCTGACTGAATGTTAATACCTGATTGGCGCTGATTATTTTGTGATTTCTCTGCGAACAAACCTCTAAACAGCAAAAAAAAGTTTTTGGTTAATTTTGTACTGTAATTTTTGGCTATGCAACTTACAGCCAGGGCCGCATTTAGCCTTAGCGCCGTCTCTGGACACTAAAGAAAATGCCTCCCTATCACCGAAATTTTACATAAAATTAAAATTTTGATATAACATTTTAGAAGTAAAACTTTTTTATTGACGTATCGGGGAAATTTTATAGCAATGTTAAAAAAATGTTCACACTTTTCCTGTTACGCTCAACCGTCACGGGTGCTGTAGGCGCACTCGATGTCGCTGTGAATAGGCCTTTTCATCATGTGACAAGCGCAAGCGCAGTCGCCATGTTGAAATGGCGGCAATTCAAAAGTTTCGTACTGTTTTGATCGACAATGGCTGGGAATGCAGTATTATCTCCCCAATTAAATCATTTACTGGAAAAAATCGTTGATGGTGCTTCACTGATTTATAATTCAGTTGAAGCCCATAATTGTACGCAATTAAAAAGGTAGCTTAAATGTCATGGACGTCTTTAAAAAGAAAAAAGAAGTGAGCTGATTGAGAGGTTAGGCATCATTACTTCTTTACTATACAAAAAGTATCTATAATTTTATTCTAATTAGGCCTACCACATATAAACAATTGTTATATTGATTAAATTGTATTGTATTTAAATGATTTATAGCGTGTATCACTCTTACATACTCCATAACAACACCGCTTCTTCGTTCCTTTTCGTACTGATATCATTATAATAATCGATTAAAAAAAACCTGTTTGCTAATAAAGGCACTTTTTTCTTTATTTTCGTATTTCTTTTCTTCAATAACTACTTTCTTTAGTATTTTTTTATTTTAATTATGTGTTTACAGGCCCCATTACATGCTTGCTTACAAAAAACAGTACGAAAAAAATGGCGGATACTGACGCATGCGCACAAAAAAAATTGTGATGAAAAGGCCTATATGTTAGTCCGTTAAAGAGTCTTGTCTCCATTTAAGCCTACTAAATTACCTTACTTTAGGCATTTGTATCGAAAAGGGCTTCACTAAAATTAGATTTTTATACTATTTAAAAAGATTTTGAGGGGAAGATTTTGATAAATTTCAAAAATATGTCTTTTTTAAATAACTTTTAAATGGCTGTACCGACCAATGCCAAAAACCAATAAGCTTTTAACTTCAAAAAAATGCGTGGATCGTCCCAAAATATGTCAAAATTGGAACAAGATATCGTTGTCAAAAATTTTTGAAAAAAGTGTTTTTCTTTTGTATTTGAAAGACTTCATACCTTTTAAAAATTCTGGTCAAATTTAGGGGTCTTTCTTGGATATCCAGGAAGTTCCTCGTGAAATTAAAAGCATCAAATAACCTCCCAAGTCTCACACAGTATCATTATATAGATATTTTTGGGATTTGTTTATATTTGGGAAACTTTACACCTTTCAAAAATACTGCGCTAAACTCGGGAGGCTAAAAGCATCGGACGTTCCTCCAAGACTGACCACAAATTAACCCAAAGGTTTTTTTTCTAAATTTGGACCAAATGTTTTAAAAATTCTAAGCAAAATTCAGAGGCTCTTTCATGTCACTAGAAAAATTCCCGTGAAATTTATTTGTAATTTAAAATAAGCGGGAAGTTGCAGGGATGGCCTGTTGGGGTAACCGTTTAACTAATTATTATTTTGCTTAAACCGTACCGAAATGCACTTTTCAAAGCAACTTTGTTGCCCCATACAATTTGCAGCTAATGCCCCGATTGCGTATAATGTAAACCTGCTACTTGGCTTATAGCCTTTTTACTAGATTATTGACTACCTATGTTAAAAAAGGAGGGGTAAAGGTAACTACAAAGCTAAATAGGTTTTATTGTTTCATATACTCAATTGACCCCAAAATATAAAACAACCGCGAAGTGCTATTATTTAAAGGGCGCATTTTAAAGGTAGGTATAAATTTGTCTTCTCTTCAGATTTTTAACTTAAACTGTAGGCTCCTTTTGGAGGTATACATTAACAAAAAAGTTGTTTAAAATTAAATTTTCTATCGAAATGTCATTTTTTAAACAAAAAAAATTACAATCAATCTTTCGGCCATGGTCACAGTGGAGCCTCTAGGGTATACCGTATTGTTAAAAGAATACCAATAAGGTATTAACTACTGAATTGGAATTTTGAATCGGTTAAGC
>JAHBCN010005006.1:0-58712 GCA_019359885.1 Listronotus oregonensis | reverse complement strand
TAGCACATTTTATGGGAACTAAATGACAAGAAATAAATTTAAAAAAAAAAAAAAAAGGTTAATAAATAATAAACAATAATTACCCTGCACAAAATAAAAAAAAAAGGGGTTTTGGGACACCCAACAAAGCAATTTTATATTTTTCTTAAAAAAAAAAGGGAATTTTTTAAATTTCGTTTTTTTTTAGAAAATTATGTAATTACATTTTCTTTATAAATTCAGGTAGGTAATCTAGAGTACGAAAAATATTTGTTTTTTTTTCCCCCAAAAATTGCTTTTTTTTTTTAAAATTATTTAGAAAATATCCTTCCATCAGTGTAACGTGTGTAACCTTCGAGAGGGGGCCCCCGAACGACAAAGATCTTTAACGTAGAAATTTTTTTTAATAAAATTTTAATTTGTAACCTGTTTTTTTTAATGTAAAAAGTAGCTAAACCAATGAGAAAAAAAAGGTTTTTGTCTTTAAACCGTACTTTTTCCCCCTTTTCAAGAACTTCAGCATAGCTTATACGTTTTATCTGTTTTTCCCGGGAAAAAAAATTCGAGTTGTTCGCAATTTATAACAATGATATTTGTTACGTTTTAAGATATTCCAAACGGTTCGTGCATTCATATCAAGTTCTTCGGAATTTTTGGGGACCGGGGGGAAAAATTTTTTTTCCCCGCTAAACTACAGACATCAGCCCCCGTTTCCCCCCGTTCTTCTTTTTTAAAAATTGATTTTTAAAATTTTTTTAACAACCTTGTAAAAATTTTTTTTAATAATTTCCGAAATTTTTTTTTTTCAGGGGTGGTTTGATTTTCATATGCAAATGCAAATCTACCTATTATTTCTTTTAAACTATTCCCCGCATGGTCCCCTTTAATAATCTGCACTTTTTGTTCCCTTGAATAAACTACCATTTTAAATAAAAATTTTTTGGGGGGGGCGCAGAAATAAATACCAGTTTTTGATACTTACGCATCAACAATTTTTAAAATTTAAAAAATTAATGACTTAGTTATATAAATCGCTTTTTTTAATAAAATTTTATGCTGTGTTTTAAATTATTATTAATAATTTGATTTAAATGGGTATTTAATAAATTTACTGTTATTATATTTTATTGTTAGGGTTTTCCCCTAATCTTAAGAAACAAACAACATTTGTGTTTTTAAAAAAAAGTGTTAAATTAAAACATTTAAAACCTTTTATTACAATATAAAGAATGAAAGGTAATATATGTCTGAAAACTAAAATAAAAATATATATATATATATATATATATATATATATATATATATATATATATATATATATATATATATATATATATATATATTTTTTTTTTTTTTTTTTGTTTTAGTTAAAGGTTTTTTTTTGGGGAAGAAATAAACAGGGCCCCCTAACAAAATTAAAAATCCAATTTTTAGTCCTTGTAAATTAAGAAAAAAATATTTTTAACTCTTTTTATGATGTTACTTGAAAAAAGGTAAATATAGAAAAGCGATTGTTTCAAGCCGTATTTTAAAGTCCACGATGGGTTTAAAAAGTGTCATCTATTTTTTTATTTTTAAATAAAAGAAAAATGCAAACTAGCTTTGGAGAAATATATCCCTTATTTGTAGGGATATAACCCCGGTTTTTTTACATCCACAAAGGGATTACCAATAAAAACCCTCTATATTTAGAGTTAACTCATTTAGTTTATACTTTAATGGGAAATTTTTTTAAATTTGTAACTAATTTTTTACACCCGACTTGAACAATAATTTAAAAAAATTTTTAACACTTTGTATTTCGTTTTTTTTTTTTGTAGTCAAGGGAAAACCCCCAAATAATTAACTGTAAATCATCACAAAAAAATGTTTTAATTTGAATTTTCAACAACAAATCATTAGCATTTACATGGCTTTCTAACATTTATACTGCGGTACTAAAGCGCTAAAAAATTTTTAAATGACCAAAAAAAAAACTCCTTAAACACAACTAAACTCTTAGGGGGCCATCTGTATCAGCTTATATTATTCAAAATATTACAACCGGGGAAATCCTGCAGCACCATGAGCTAAAACTTTGGTTTCTTTGGTGTCTATTACAATCTGTTGCATATTTACATTTTTAAAATAAAACAAAAATATTTTTCTAATTAAGGACATCTTTTAAAACAATAATTGATGTTTCAGAAAATTAAATATACTTTTACAATTTTTACCAAATCTGCTGGGTTAATAGTATAAACACATTTATTAAAAATTTAAAATGTTTCTAAATAAATAAACTTTTTAAACAACTTAATTAAACTTGTAAACTACTTTAATAAAACGCATAATTAGTGGCATAATAAATTATTTGTTCGATATTTATTTAACTTGCTGTAAATACCTTGGATAGTGTCAGTATCATCGTACGATTCTTTTAAATAGTACAATCGCAGCCTATTTTCATTGTGACACTCCAAAATCTCCCATTTTTGAAACAACTTCAGAGCATTTTTAATCGGATCAACAGAAATACTTTCATCTAAAATATTAAAAGTTTGTCATATAAAAAATAAACTTAAGGCACACATGTAACAGCACAAACAAAAATAATATTATACTTTGTGCTAAAAATACATTAAAAATACCATGGATTGTAATAGTTTAGTCACTAAAAGTAAAAATAAAGTATTACCTCCAAATCCTTATAACTAAATCGATTTTTCTGAAAATTTGAAATTTGGTTATCCCCTCTTCACTTCAAAAGTTATATACGCGCAACTTACCCTTTTTGTTTTTAAGGAGGTAAAAAGTATTTAAAAAAATAATAGATTTAAGCGTTTTATAAGCTGTAATTAGGTGTAAATATGTCAAATATTTATTAATTTTAATTGTGGATTTTGATTTATGGTACTTTACAACGTAATTACCCTTAAAAACTACCCCCTTGAACAATATTTAAAAAAAATAATTTACAGCAGCTTGAAACGGTTTTAGTGTAATGTTTATACAGTGCTTTCATTTCAAAACGAACCACCCTAAATATCTTTAAAAAAAACACTCACCAAAAAACCAAAGAAACACGTCGATTTAGATATACAGGGGAAGTTTAATTTCGTATTTGATAAAATTTTATCGGTCACCTCCTAACCTCCAGTTAACCTCACTTTGATATGTCAAATGGCAACCCCCATAGTGTGACACATCATTGTAAGCGGCATGAAATTTGCTATCCAACAGTACTAAGAAACTTTAAATCGATGGACGTAGAAGCGACTTAGAAGTAAAAATGTGTGTTAATTAGTTTATCGTGTTCAACTAATTTATTTTATCAAATGCTCAAAATGTGCGCCGTTATTGGCGAGACAATAATAAAGTCTGTTTTGAAATTCTTCGCGAACGTTGGCGAAAGTTTGTCTGGTAATACCTCTGCATTCTAGTGTAATTCTACATTTAAGTTCTTGAATATTTGCAGGTGGCGTTTTGTATACTTTACTTTTTAAATAACCCCAGAGAAAAAAGTCTAGAGGGTTAAGTCTGGAGACCGTGCTGGCCATTCGATGGCACCTCGTCTGCCTATCCATGTGCCTAAACTGTTCATTGAGCCACTCTCCAACTGCTAAAGCATAGTGGGGAGGGGCTCCATCTTGCTGGAAATGCAAATTATTTTCACTGAGTTCCATAGCACCATTTTCATCCACCTGATTTTCCAAAGATTGGACGATAGAAGGGTATATCGCATTTTCCAAAAGGTTCAGATACAGTTGCCCAGTTAAATTTTCTTCCAGAAAGAATGGCCCGATAATTTCGTTTCCATAAATACCTGCCCAAACGTTGATCTTCTCTGGAAATTGAGTATGTCCTTCCTGAAATATGTGCGGATTTTCATTATCCCAATATCTGCAGTTATGTCTATTAAGAATTCCATTTAAGAAGAAAGTTGATTCGTCAGAAAAGCAGATATTTTTGATCAAATGAGGGTCTTCGTCAATTCGCTGGCACATTGATTCGCAAAATTCTATTCTTCTATCATAATCGTCTTCGTTGAGTTCATGAAGAATTTGTATTTTGTATGGAAAAAACTTATTCTTTTTCAAAATTTTGTGAACGGAACCCGTAGAAATATTGGTCAGCTTAGAAACTTTTGGAATAGACAACGTCGGATCTATTGCGAACTGTCCTAGTACCTCAACCTGGCGTGCTTTGTCTAAAACCCTTTCATTAGTACTTTTCTTGTTGCATACAGATCCAGTTTTTTCAAACTTACGCACCAATTCCATTACATATTATTTATGCCCCACGTTTTTATTTTGATGCCTCTCATTGAATACTCTGGCGGTTCTACGCGCGCATCGATCTTCAGCCCCATATAGGAAAATTATTTCTATTCTCTCTGCTAGAGTATACACCATTTTAAAATCAAGATTCTTAATTTTAAACTAACGATGTCAAAATGACAATCATAACAGTAATATTTAACTGGTTCCTAAACGTCTTAAAAACTTGTGCTATTGCAGTGTTTTGCTGTAGCAGGTAACACAAAAAATAATAATTGGAATGAATGCACACTAAAATAGTCTGCGAGGAATTTCAAAACAAGCTGGTCTCGCCAATAACGGCGCACATTTTGAGCATTTGATAAAATAAATTATTTGAACACGATAAACTAATTAACACACATTTTTACTTCTAAGTCGCTTCTACGTCCATCGATTTAAAGTTTCTTAGTACTGTTGGATAGCAAATTTCATGCCGCTTACAATGATGTGTCACACTATGGGGTTGCCATTTGACATATCAAAGTGAGGTTAACTGGAGGTTAGGAGGTGACCGATAAAATTTTATCAAATACGAAATTAAACTTCCCCCTGTATATCTAAATCGACGTGTTTCTTTGTTTTTTTGGTGAGTGTTTTTTTTAAAGATATTTAGGGTGGTTCGTTTTGAAATGAAAGCACTGTATAGAAGAAATATATCGTCATAGTATTTATGACCTGATATATTATTTGATAAAATGATTCAATCCTTAAAAACCACCCCTTGCAATGAAATTATAGGAAAAAATTATTTTCAACGGGTGGAACCGCTTTATTGACGGAACAAATAAAAATATTAATATATACTGCTTATAACATGATTGGTTATTTATTGCAAATTTTTAACCCTTTAAAAGTATTCCTTACGTCAAAAATTTAAAAAATACAACCAAGTGTTATTGTTTCGTAAAAGTTACTTAAATAGTAATCCCTTGACTCTTACTCATAGGATTTCACCGCCCATCCTTAATAATCAACCCTTGCAATTAAAACAACTGTATTGTATACAAGCAGAATTAATAACTAAAATGGACATACAAATAAAAAATATACCCTATACATGTGTTATCTCATTGAAAATGCGCATCAAGTATTTATTCACTTGTATTTTAAAATACAAGATACTGATGGCTAGACTATATGCTATATTTTTTATCTGTATTAACTACTGTTAAATTTTCAAGTTAATCGCTGCATCATTTAATATATATTTTAAAACATAGAAAAATATCCTTAAAATGCTTCCTTCTTTGTTTAGTAGTCTGTTACGGGATGCTCGCTTAACAATACCTTGAATTACAAATATTAAAATAAGAAAAGTAATAAAGATGACATACAGTCCATAAAAATGATTTATTTTACTATTAAGCTCTTTTACTAATAGTAAGATTTTTCGTTGTTTTGTATTTATTAATAAATATTTTTTTTTTTACTTTTTTTGGACAAAAATAATTATAAAAGATTAAATAAAAACACGAGTTTAAAATATTAAAAGAAAAATGTATCCTATAAAAACTTGACAAGGATAACCTTTTCCCATTTAACAAAATCAAGTAAAATGTAAAAATGCAACTTTAAAACAGCAATTAAAAGTAATCGCAACAGACTTTAATAAAAGATGAAACTTCTGAGGTACACATATACATTACCAAATTTAAGGGAACCTCGCGTTAACTGATTTTTCATTTCTTTAAGCACTTCGTCAATAAGTTCATTCTCTAAAAGTTGTCGTTGAACCAACTTGTCTAGTACAAATGCTGTTATGGTGTATGTTTCAATTAAAGGCATAAGAATGTTTCGTAAATATGTTATATTTTCTAAGACATGTCTGGCTGTATTTAGTTTATAAAGTTTTTGAAATGTTTTTTCTTCCTCATCGTCAAATTGCTCTGCAATTTTTCTACTTCTGAGAACAGTTTCAGAATTTTCTTCCTAAAAAAAACATAAAATTTGTAAAGTAACAAATTATATTTAGTATCGTCACCTGAATGTAGAAATTATATCACTTTTTTTTGCAAAAACCCTGTTATTCGCATTTTGGGAATTTTATCAAAACAACAATACCTTTCAATCAAAGAAATAATTAGTTTGAACATTCCTTATGGATCTTCTTTTTTCTTGCAGTTTATGCGACAGTTTTTCAATCGTCTGGCGAAACGTCTCTACCAACTTTCTTAAACTCGATCATAAGGGCGGAGTGTATAGAATAACACTCCATCTCGTTATAACTATACGCTAAAAATGTAAATCGAAACCTGCCCACACAACATTTTTTTTTTGTTTCCAAAATGCCAAATTAAATTTATCTTTATTCTATTTCGTTACGTAAATGGCTTCGCTCCTAATTTTGCATTTTTCTGATACCAATGGATGTACATCCTACACGTGGTAGATACATTGAAAAAAGCGTCAAAATATATTCGTGTGGTTTCGGTTTTGCAATAATGAGTGGAAAATGCGTGAAAAACTTAGTATATGTAGTTAAATTATGTATGGAAATATAGCGCTATCTAAAACCTTTTCCTTTTCTCGTTCATCAGAGGTTTCAATATTTTCTTTATTGATTTTTGAGAGCAATATGTTGATACACACCTTTTTTATGTTCAGGTAAGTTTGCTTACCTTTTACTATTGAAAGCATAGTTCGCACTAAATTTACTATTTTAGCCCCTCTGAACATGACTTTTTACCTAAAAACCACCACATTCTAACCTAACTACAAATGTAAACATCTAAGCCAATCTTAAGTGTTTTGACTAGTTAGTGTGTGTATATATAGCTGACTTATTAAAAATATATAAATTGAGGACAGTTTTGCAAAAAGTAGATAAAACTTGGTTATATTTAGATGCATTAAAAAAGCTTTCATTTTTTATAAGAAACAGTTTCCCATTTAAACCATAAAACATTACGACCTTTTTTTATTCTCTTTTTACAATATCTAAAAGAAGATAACTCGAAATAGCCAAATACTGTGCCTGGTTCTTTTACCCAGGCGGGGATATTAATGCTTATAATTTTAAAGCATAGAGATTCCAAAAATTCTTTGACCGAAAAATTAATTTTAAGAACCAATGCCCTTTCCAATAATGTTTGTACCAACTTTGGTGGTTGTATTTTATTATTAACTTTTTTAGTTTCGACCTCTTAAGAAGTTCGGTGACGTATGCTTATGACTCACTCAAAACCTATGATGAAAATGCGATTATAACATTCCATGGCAAAAACACGGAAAATAAAAAAATATTCGCCTTTTTAGAGTAAAATAGTTTTTAACTTTAATTTTATTTTTTTTTACTAAATTATTGAGATGTACTACTTAGGCTTAATATTGTAGGGTATTATGTTAATATTAATAAAGATTTTTTTTTACTTTAACGTTTCCGATGTTTACTACTAATTACATTCAATAAATACTACATGAACACTTACAGGTACAAATATTTCTTTTCTAATAGCCAAATCGTCAATAGAGCTGGTGATCACTTGTTCCAAAGCTTGACATGGTTTACAAAACAGAAACTCATACTGCAATACGTCACACAATTCCAAAGCATTGTCTATTAAGTCATCATGTGAAACAGTATCTAATCTAATTTCTGACACACTAAGTGCTAATGCTATAACAGATTCTAAAGCGTAGTGTGTTACAAGAGTATTGCTATAATATGATAATTCTATGACATTTGGTAACAGAGCCATGGGTTTTATTATATCTTCACCGTTTTGTTTCTCTCTCATAACTAGAGCTGGTCCCAATAAGTTTGCCTAAAATAAATAAAATTTTGTAGAAAAAAATATATAAAACAGTTTTAACATACTTAAAAGGTAAACGATTGATCAGTCAGAAAAAACATATTTTTTAAATTCTAATATATCTTCACAAAAAATATTGATTATAACACATGTAATCAATATAATAAATAACAAAAGAAAAAATAAACAGAATTCAAATAAACAAAATTTATAATGCCAATTTATGAAAGATACTTAAAAATCAATTTTAATATATTCAGATATTGATTTATCGTCCATAAATATAGTTTATTTCAAGAAAGACAGACAAGGCGTTATGGTACGACTTTATGAATTATAAATAATCATGAAAATAAAATAAACCTAAAATATAATTTGGGAAATCAATAAAACCCATTATAGTTTGTAATAATGGAAATCTTTAAAGTATTTGCAAAAATAAATTATAGCACAAAACAAGACCTATATGTAAAGGTAAATATTACAAAAAATTAAATAAATCAATATTACCGCATAGTTAATAACATCTACAGAATCACCAGAAAAGCCAACATCTTTTCTAGCAAATTCCAAGTCTCGTTTTAACTCTTCCAAAGCAATGACTAACTTTTCCAAACTGACACCATTTCTATATTTAGTCAGCAATAAAAATGCTATTGCATTAGTTGACATTACTGATGTTGATTGTGCACAATCTAAAATTAAACATATACTAATAAATCAACAAAAAAGTTTTAAACATTTAGTCGTGTAATATTTAAATTTTTAAATATCTGAGCTTTTTAATTTCTTTCCCAAGCTGTCATAGCCACAGCAGCTCCTAAAAAGTACTGATTTCTATTTTAAACCAAAGAGTATTTTTCCCATCCAATCTGTATAATATTTATGTATTTCAAATAAGACCCTGATCAGAATAATATTCCCATGTATGGAAACTGGCATCTTCCACAACTCTAAGCATTCTTGATTTCATCGAAAGAAAAGCCGTTTAATTGTTAGTAACCCCATACATACAAGAAAGCGTCTCTTTCTCGCCTACTAAAGCGCTATTTACAGATATTTTAAGGCTTTTGCTCCAAGAAATTAGCCAATATTACTCTTTCTCTATCAGATCCCAATAAAGCAATGCAAAGTACCACTTTAATGCATTCCTTTATAGTTCATCTTGTAAGGCCTACGTGGACTTTCTCAAGATAAAAAAGAATCATAGAATCATAAAAATTGTAAAAAATTGCAATAATTTATTCATTATCATATTATTACCAATACAATTATTTTATTAGTCGCCAAAGTCTTATCAATGCTCAACTTTGGTATGACCGTAAATATTAGAAGTACCCACCTATGCATTAAAAGACATTTTCTGCTGTAAAATATAATTTGTATTTTTTCCAGTGGCGTTTGTGCGGGATTTCCGCTGATTTTTTTTTTGAGAGATAAGCGTTAAACTTTTTTGTCGGACAAATGTATGTCTTTTAACCCTTATCCCTCCCTTTATGAGCAATTCTGTTTTTTTTATTTGGCGGTTTTTGTATAAAAAAAAATCATTTATCTGCACGCTTATATAAAATTGGGTATTATTAGGGATTAAAAACGTTTCTAGGAGGTAAGAGATTTTGTTTTGTAAACATAAACAGTTTTCTACCTATTCTAGCTGTCGCGAATTTAAGTCATTAAAACCACCAATATTATTGAAGAAACATGGTCCCTTTCACAAATTCTAAGTTGGTACATAAGCATTACATGTATGAGCGGTTTTATAAAGAACACTTTTAAAATAAAAATATTTCGGATGCACGAACATTTTGAAACATTCGTAGAGGTTGTACGTTACGAACCAGACAATCATCTAAAAGGAGTATAATATACTGTAAGAACATAAGAAATTAAAGTAGCAGTTTAAAGTTTTTTTTTTTATTAAAATGGACCCAACAATATTTTTTTAATAATCTTAGAAAATAAAACAGCCCAAATCGCGCCATAAGTGAGACTAACGGCCGGGTGATGATCGCGTTGTTAAATTTAGCAATGGACTTAGCAATTGTTAAAAGTTAACGACGGTTTAGAATGTTTAACAAAACGTCATTGTCAGTATTATTCAATGATTTTAGTAGGCAACCTGTCAAAATCTGACATTTTGTTAAACATTCTAAACCGTTGTTAACTTTTAACAATTGATAAGTCCATTGCTAAATTTAACAACGCAATCATCACTCGGCCGTAAGTATCTAACAGATATGTTTAAAACTTTTTTTATTTAAGGGTTTATACATATCCTAAACAGGCATCTCTATTTTAAGACAAACTAAAAAATATTTGTAGGGTAGTAATACAGCAGTCCCCAAAGGGAAAAAATGTATTACTTTTATTTACTTACCGTAAACAACATGTTTTGATATTTTCTCAACCAATGTTTTATGTTCGTCCGATACTACATCTGTACCATATAAACTGCTTGTTGATGGATTTGACTTTAAGACTCTATTACAACTCGTTGGTTTCATCGCATTTTTATTCAAATCGAAAGTAGTAATTAATTCCTAAAAAAAAATCAAGGTCATAAACCATAGCAACATGTAAAAATTTAGAACCTGTATATACCATTAAGATGGTGTGAATTTATTGTTGCAGTGTGTCCAAAAAAGCTATTTAATCTGTTCTTAATAAAATAATTGTTTAAATCTTTATTGCAGCCCCCGAAGACGTATACAGTGAGTCTACTTAAGTTGGCAACATATGGAAAACTTTTTTTTATTAATAATTTTACGAAAAAAAGTTATTCTTTATAAAAAGTTCTGCATGTCTAAAATATAAAATACAATCATTAAATATATATATTTTTTTAAATCCTATATGAGGTAAGTCAAAAATACAAATTTTAGTCGTATTTTTTTCTAGTAGTAGTAGGGTAAAGTACCTTTATATTTAACAATATCGAAAACTGTTATAATAAAAAGTTGTTCAGAATTAAAAATCACGGTTACATATGCTGTTGCATAAATTTAAAATATTTTTTATTTTTATTTCTTAAAACATCTCTATTCGAACAACGAAAATTTAATTGTAATGATTGTACATGTAATCTAGGATGCTCTGACAAGAAATGTCAAAAAGTAATTATTGTACATATAGTCTAGGATGCTCTGACAAGAAATATTTGACAGTGGCGTTCAAAACATCAGTTGTATTTAGCGAAATTTGGTAGAAAATCAGTAGAAATGCCAGCAAAATTTGTAAAATTTATTTTCTTTAATTAAAAGGCTGTAATTGCATATTTGAACATGGTTTGTAATTCTGAACAACTTTTCATAATAACAATTTTCGATATTGTGAAATATAAAGCTACTTTACTCTTAAGCAAAATTCATATTTTTTGACAAACCTCGTATTAAATTGATAAAACTTGATATCTGTTGATTGCATTGTAGATTTCAGAACGTGCAGAACTTTTTATAAAAATTAACTTTTTTTCGTAAAATTCATAATAAAAAAGTTTCCCATATGTTGCCAACTTAAGTAGACACTGTATATAGAACCTGTATTACATACCGTAACTGCAGAAATTTTACATGTTTAACCCATTATATCCCTCAGTTACGTCAACGCTGTCCAAGAACCGAAACATGCAGATATTGCATTTCACGGCACGTTTTAGATAACGCGGAAGCGCCAATACGGACCTTATACAAATAAATACTACCTGTGAACTATCCCCAAAAAGGTCATGTCATCCTAACAACCACCACCAAACGGCACACGATGTTTACTGGCGGTCACCCATTCAATTACAAACCGTATCTGTCGTTGCTTAACTTTGCTCATTAATGTGTCATGGTTTAACCTCAATTATTAGCTGTCAGAAGTAGTTTATTATATGGACGGTTGAAGTGTAGGCAGCTTTATTATACATGTTAGCAGCCGTAACGTGACCTGTTATGTACAAGTAAAATAAAATAGGTCTTTATTTTACACTTTTTTTTTGATATTCAAAACAACATCAGAAATATTTTTTTTACATCTTTATTATTTACATACACAACATTACGTTAAAATTATTATACTTAGTTATTAATATGAATAGTAATTATTAATATTTATAATGCAATTAGAGTTTTTGATAAATATATGGTCCCACATTTTCATTCATTTTTTTTAGTTGAGTGTTATAGATATCATTTGACACTGACAACAGCAGGTCTGGTATACCTGGGTTTTGAAATGTAACAACAAAACATCAAAAGTTATTAGGAACCCGTATATCGTACATGAAATCTTATGTGTTATATGTACATAAACATGGCTTTATTGGTCTTATAGGTTTATAGCCTCGCTCGCTACAGTGCTCAGCCGAAAAAAAAACTTGAACAAAAAAGCCATGATTTATGTACTAATAACATAAAAGGCTATTTTAGATATTCAATTTAATTTAAAGTATTTTAGAAATATATTAGTTTGTAACAAAATATAATTTTTAAACTACGCAAACCTATATGATATGAATAAACTACTTAAAATGAAGTAAAAAAGATTTAAAATATTGTTACGCACTTTAAAAATATGTTTTAGGATTACAAAAATGTAGAAAGTTAGAATTATTTGAGACGAAATAAGGAAACAAATAAATGTTGTTTGAATTAAAAGTTACCAAAGAAAATGTTAGAGACGAAATGCAAAAAATAATGCAAGAAATACATCGTTGAAGACAAAGTTTATCAAGTCCGAGGTCAAATGGAACAGGAAATACAACAATTGCAGCGACAAATTTAAAATATAGCTAATACAAGTGTCGTTTCAGAATGTGGTACCGCAGTAACTGTTATGAAACTACCAACTTTCGATGGTAAGGTACCATGAGTTACGTATCTTCGACAATTTAAAGCTGCTGTCAACGGGAATAAAGTCCACGGGAGAAGGCAGGCACCCTTGTACTTGCTCTTCGGGGTGAAGCTATGGAGGTTTTTCCCTACGAAAAGCAATGTAACTATGAATCCATTGTGATGTTCGTGGAAACGAGATATGGCGAAATGCACTTGCAGGAAGTTTATAAGGTGCAGCTGCAAGGACGAAAACAGAAATAGAACTATCCGAAAAAAATAAAACAGGAATTACCGAAAATCAGTTTTATTGAAAGTCGGCGCGATCCGAATATAAACCAAGCTTTAAAAATGGCCAAACTTAAAACAATAATATTAAAGTTCTTGCCTACGCACTTTAATTTGAAACAGCTAAGCAAACGTCAAGAAGTCAGGTAAAACTTCGAAAATTAACTTTATACCGGAAGAAGGCAATTCGAACAACGATTTGACAAGAGCAATTTAAAAGAGTTACAAAAAATCATACGTAAAAAGCAAACAGACGGAGAAAAGAGTATGACCTTCCGACGAAGAAAAGGCATCATTTGCTGGAAGTGTGTGTATTGTGCCAGATCCAATGCCAGTACAAGTAGTTCGAAAAATTCCCAGTTTAAAGGGCTAGGTACTATCAAGATCCATCAACAACAAGAATTAAATAATCCTGTCTGCAAAATAATAGTTCCAGCTTGGTAGTACTTTAAAATGTATGCGGCCGGAAATATGAGATGCTACTAGATACTGGTTCCACACATATCATCGTGAGGCAGAACATCGTAGGAAATTGTAAATTATTCCTTTCTGAAAAGTACATTTAAAAGACTGCTAATGGGAAAGTTTAATCAATTAGAGGCGTATATGAAGCCAGAATAAGCCTCGGGACAACAGTTTTACACGTTGTGTTTGTTGCTGACATAATGGACGGAGTTATTCTTGGCCTTTCTATTATGGAACACCAGAAGTTTGTACTTAAGCTTTCCTAACGAATATTAAACTAATAATGAAGAGATCATAATGAAACTACCTCGTATCAATGAAGCATCAATCCGAAAAGTTGTACTTACAGATAATGTCATACTACCGCCAATTCAGAAAGCATTATCCAAGTAAAGTTTTAAGACCCCAAAGAAGGTGAAATCGTAGTAATTGAACCAACTAAAAATATTCGTTAAAGGAATTCTGCCAGCAAGAACTTTGACGCAAAACAAAAGAAACATGTTATTTGACAAAATGATGAGTCTGAAGGATTACTTCAACCCAGGGTGTATCATGGTATATTTATGCTACTTTGTGAATTGACGCTCTCACGGACCCGAGTTACTTGGGTTACACAATGGTAACATTTAGCAGGTGACAGGGGAGCTTTTCCTCACTTAAGGCGGTACACCCCACTTGCCCTCCTTCCTTCTCTTTTCTCTTTTTTTCTATCTTTATTACAAAATTTGGAAATAATGATGACGGCACTCCTGAATGAAATGTAATTGGGGGAACCCATCGAGAACTCTGATAATATTTACAAATATATGTAAGCTTAACTCCAACGTAAACTCTTTTCACCATTATCTGCAATCTTCCAAACCCCGTATACTGTTTTTTACTGAAACCTAAATAAGTTCCAAAACATCAACCAACCACCTTCTCTTTCCAGGTTACGAACTCATTTCATCTTTTCGACCCATGGCGGCGTATGTGCTTACGGTCGCAACAATCTGGCTTGTGCAAGAGTTTCTAGCCTCGAACCAAGTAGGCCTGATATTATTAGGCTTAAACTTACCTTTAGATCTTTTACCAAATTAACCTGCTGTATTTACAGGTCCCCATCTGAAAATTCACACACCAAGTTCTTTGCCTTCCCTTCAATAAATATTGACACAATTATTTCCCAGTTTCTATTGGCCGAAGTGATTGTTCTTGAGGATTTTAATGTTCACAATACGTACTGGTTGGGTTCTCCAAAAACTTACACACAAGGCAGACCGGCTGAAACCTTCGCAATCAGTAACTCGCTAATCAATTTAAATATGGAACCTACCTACTTCCCTAGGGCTTCCACCCATATTTTAAACCCCCTAGATCTTTTTCTTACTTATAACCCTGAACTCTTCCATCAGATCATGGCTTGGTTACTGTATCATGCTCTGTACAATCTAAGGCAACTGAATACATGCCGCCACGCACTACAACTTGACCGACTAGAATGGTCTGAGAGATTTCTTTGTCGCCTACCTGCTTTTTCACTCACGACCTTTAAAAGTTTGTAAACAACTTACCGAAATATTTAAATCATAAACCGTGTTTTTTTTTTAATCTTGTGACTTTAAAAAATCCAAGCCCACAAATGTTTCTTTAAAACCCTAGTCCCGAAAACAGACAGGCTAGCATCCAAGCAAGAAATCAGTATAATTAAAGTATCTCACAAGCCAAAGACCGTTTTAACAATCGGATAAAAGATAAAATTATTTTTTGTTTGAATGGCAGCAAATCCTTTGGTCCTTTGCTAAACATATTAGTCAAAACTTTTGCACAAATTCTTTTCCATTCCTTATCTTTGAAGATGAAATTGTTTCTACCTCTAAAGGGAAGCCAAACTATTTGCCTAACAATTTGCTGCCAATTCTACCCTTGATCATTCCGTCAATCTTCCTCTGCCTACAGTTGCTCTTTTCCTCATAAAACGTCCGATGTTATTTTTAAAGTCAAACAGACTAAGTATATCTTTTCTTCTCCTAATACCAAAAAATCGTTTGGGCTGGATTGCAAAGCAATTGTTTTTAAAAAATGTGCTCCTGAGCATGGGTGCAAGCTCAAACTCGCCTGTTTCAAATCTCTTACGATGCGATCATTTTTCGGGAGAGCTGAAAAGCTGCACTTGTGCAACCTGTCCCAAAAAAAGAATGCAAAACTCTCTTCTTGAATATAGACCTAATTCGCTTTTTGTAAGAAAATGGAAAAACAAATATTAATTCCCGAATCCTAAAGTATTTGGACAAACACAAAACTTACATAGACAGGAGGGATTCCGTCACAGAAGATACACAGCTAATCTTCTCTCCTTTGCTTCACACAACTGGAACAAGTCCCTTGAGTTTCTTGGTGAACCCCAGATCGTTGCACTTGACATATCCAGGGCTTTTAATCAGGTCTGGTATGATGGGCTTTTTAACAAACTTTCTTTCTACGGTCTTTCACCTAAGCTTGACAATCTATATCAGTTATTATAGATGGTCATTCTTCCAGCTTCTACCAAATTAATGCTGGGGTGCCCCAGGCCTCAGTCCTGGCACCAATTCTGTTTCTTCTTTACATCAACGATCTTCTCTCTTCCACAATTAATCTTATTTATAGTTTTGCTGACGATAGTACCCTCCACTCTAATATTCAATTTTTTAAGCCACCCTGTAAGTCTGATATGGAAAACCCGCCGAGGTCAATGCAGATATCTTTTTCACAAGACCTTAAACTAATCTTGGATTGGGACCTAAATATCTTGCCTCCAAAACACACTCATGTCGCGAAAAAAATCTGCCAGTGCTCATTTGTTGCCTATGAGCGGCCAAGTTCTGCAGAACAAAGAATTATTTAATCTTGTTGGTGTTATGTTTGAGAATTACCTTAACTGGCACAAATACGTTTCATCCGTATCCTCAGCAGCTTCAAAAAAGCTTGGATTTCTTTTTTGAGTCAGAAAGTATTTCTCTCCTTTTAATCTGTTTACTCTATATGTATCCCGGATCAGATTCTTTTTAGAATATTGTTCTTATGTCTGGGAAATGGCCTCTCCTACAACACTTAGCATTCTTGATTTCATTTAAAGAAGAGCTATTCGTCCTATCAACATTCGCACACTTACATAAAAGCTTTCTTTTCTTGCCCACCGACGGGCTGTAGGGGATCTGTCACTCTTTTATATTTATTTTCACGGCTTCTGCTCCAGAGGAGTTGGCCAGTATAATTCCTCCTCTGGCAGCTCCCAAGAGAGCAACAGGTAATGCCACTTTTACAATCCAATTTGAAAGACCCCAAACTATGAAACCTGCTACCCGCAGAAGTTTTCCCCTTTTCCTCCAAATCTCCGAATGTTTTTAAGACTCGTGTGAATAAACTTTCTCATACCATATTTCAGACACCCACGGTACGTTAGTACTTAGGCCTCAGCCTTTGTGGAATGCCCAAAGATAAAAACAAAAACAGGTTAAAAAGTGTAATAAAATTGGTATCTTTCAAACTGCTAACATGATAATTACCTCTCCCACATCTGTGGAAGTCCCCTTACATAAACTACCTGATTCCCTGTAAGTAGGGTTACGCGAATAGTCGTCGAATCGAATAGACATATTCGATTCGAATTTTGAATCGAATATTCGAACACTTCGAATAGTTCGAACTATTCTAATAGTTCGAACTATTTAAATGATTCAAATAATTCCAACTATTCGAATAATGCGAATATATTCCGATAGTTCAAAAAAATCAAATATAGTTTTTTTTTTCAATAATTTATTGTATAAGGTAATTATAAGAGTCGTAGTAGGTATTTAAAAAGTATAAATGCGAACGAAGCGCTTAAACTTTCAATATTAAATTACTTTTTTAATTAATAAAATAAAGTCTTATCCACAAAACTCCTTTTTACAAGACTAAACTAAAAGGTTAATAATGAAAGAAAAAAATTTTGGTAAAACTAATCTAATATACTTTAGTCTGTTATAAGTAAGCACCACAACAACTTTTCAATATTGTGGATTCAATACTCTGGGAATTTCAAATTATCACAAACCTTTCAAAATTGCCGCCAAAATTAATTTCTAAATAATCAGAAAAAGAGTTGTTTTTATAGTTTTTGAATAAATTAATTTAAAAAAATTGGATAAAATACTTTTAAAAAATGATAAAAAAATTAAAAAGCTTATAATTAATTTTTAGATAACAAAACTGATAACAATGTATTAGAGTTTAATAAAAAAAAACTTTTTTATGAATCTTCTATCCTACCTTCTTTTCTTGAGTAGATGTCTGAAATTTGAATAATCAATCGCGCCAAAATACCGTCTCCATGCAGTAGAAGTTGTGGAGGCGCCACTTGTTAGTTCACAATGACAATTTTGGTTGAGCAAACGTTGATGTGATTATTTGTTCTGATACGCAAGATGATACAATGACAAGCTCGGATTTTTTAAAATTAATGGATGTCACTGTTAAAGAAAGTGTTACTGATAATAATCAGCAGCCTAAAAGACAAACCAAAAAGACACGGTGTCCTGTTTAAGATTATTTTTATTTATCTACAGCCAATAAAGAAAAAAAGGCAATTTGCAATATTTGTTTTGCAAATTTCAAATTGCCTTCATGTAATAACATTTATTTAAATATATTTATTACACTATTTCAAATTTATATTGTAATTTTACAAAAAAAAGTTTTGCAAGTTTTCACGCGCAACAAAATTGTAATAATAAAATTCAGTTTTGTAATTTTCCTACACTACCCTTTTCAACTCATTTTAGGAAAATTACAAAATATTTGTTGAAATTTACTAAACACTCATTAAAAATAGGTTTAGCAATATTACATTATACATACTGTAATTTTACTAAATAAATTCAATTGAAAATGTTAGGTAATTTTAATATTCTCTACTGCAAATTTACAATGCGATTCATTTTGACTTAGTTAAGGAAAATAGCATTGGGTTTTTAGCTATGGATTATAACAATATGTCCATAGAGTGGCATGACCTGTGCGATAAATACTTAAGATCGCTAAGGTAAAAACGACAGAACGGGCGTGGCAGCAGTGTAATATAGTTTTGAATTTTTATACAGCGCTTATATGTTGTATTATACGATGCTAGCATTTTTACAAGCTTTTATTTTAATTGTGTACATTTTTAACAAAATTTGGGGTTAAATAATGATATTAATTTCACACTCGTATCGATTTATGGTATTTCTCTTAAAGCCGCTCTAATCTGACTTCACAGGATTGAAAAAGTACGAACGTAAATTAACTAAGATTTACATTATAATATGGTGCAAGGAGAATTATAATGACTTATTGGACTTTGAACAGATTGACTAATGATTCAGAAACAGAAATTATTTTTTTTGACAAAATTACAAAGTACCATGTTATTATTATTACAATAAAATTGTAAAATTACAGCCTAATTAAGAACATTTCCTTACATGTCTTGGAGAATTGCTTGAATTGTATTGTATTCTGTATTGCCGCACAATGATTTGTAATTTTGCGTATAATTTGGTTTGAAAAACCATTATAATTTAACAAAAAAAATTAACAGTGTGCGTATTTAACATTAATTATTCTACTAAATAACTAAATTGATTCTATCTTTTTTTTTTAATTATTTAATCAATTACCGCCAAAACATAAGACAGAATATTTAGACTGCATTGAAAAAAAGAAAAAACGTACGGAAACCAACGAAAATATTGATAAGCAATCAAACCGTCAAAAAATCGACGCACTGTCTCCACCTTCGAAAGCCGAGCTTGATGCACTCTGTATGACGATGATTGCCATGGATTTAAAGCCGTTTTTTAGTATAGAAGTTCGTGGTTTTCGCAAGCTTTTAGAGAGATTAGCACCTGTCTACAATCCATCTTCTCAAACTACTTTGGCTCAAAGTCTCGCGCCAATTTTATATCATGAAATAAAAGAGAAATTAGTTAACCAATTAAAAAAAAGATCTAGCTGCAAGTTTGATGAGTCATCATAGCTATGTATCTTTGACGCAGCATTATATGACGAAGGAATTTAAAATAAAAAATATAACTTTGGGGATGAATTACCCACAAACTGGAGCAAATCTCAAGTACGAGCTCAATAGTATGTCGGATAAATTAATGGGATTTATTAAATATCCCAGAGTTAAAAATATATTTTATTACTGACCATGGTCGAAATATATCGAGTGCAATTATTATATTAAACTCTTTAGAATTCGAGTTTGAAGCAAAATATCCTCATTGTGGAGATGATTATGATGGTTCACATGAAAAATTAACTGATAGTGATGAAGTTGATAATAGTGAAGATGATAATATGTTTTACGAAAACGACCACTCACTTCCGATGGCAAGTAATTTAACAAAAAATATTTTGAGCTAACTGTATGAGAGGTTTCCTGAAATGACCGAAAAATCTCTTTATCCAAATAGCTTCTTCTTAGATCCCAGACATCTAAATACCAATCGAAGAATTAAAAGCTGAAATCATCGAATTTCGTACAAATGAAACGAGTAATAAACAATGATCTTTATCTGTGAGCCTAGCAGTAGTGATCATAATTAATTCTGGGATTTTATAAAGCAACCCGGCATTAATGAACACCAACAACAAAATTTTTGCTTAGCTCGAGCAGGAAATAATTCAATATTTATTTTTGCCACGAATCGACCACCGAAAAAATACACTTCAATGGTGGGGGAAAGAATGTATAAGTTTTCCTCGGTTGTCGTTAATTGTGAAAAGGTAATTGCCAATCCCATATACTATTAAAAATGAGAGATTGTTTTCAACCGCAGGAGATATAGTAAATAAAAAACGAACTGCTTTATCGCCAAAAACTGTTTCTCATTTGATATTTTTGCATAAAAATTTATCCTTAACTAATTCTAACACTTTTTTTCTTTAATTGACAATTGTTGATTCCAATAACAATAAAATTAATACTGAAAATATGAAAAAGATTTTTTCTAAATTTACATTTTTTTTACATCAAACTTAAGAGTTAAATTTATCCGAATTATTTCATGAATTCAAATATTCAACCACCTCGGGTATTTCAATTATTCAAAAGATTCGAATCACTAAAATAGTTTGAATTATTCGAATAATTCGAGCTATTCAAATTATATGAATAGTTTAAAGTATTCGAATTATTTGATTAGTTCGAACTAAAATTCGTATTTGATTCGCCTCAAATAATTCGAAAATTTAAATATTCACACACCCCTACCTGCAAGACCTGATGGTCATCGCAATCCCTACTGATTTATGTTCAAGCCACTAAGCTGAAATAACTTTTAAGAAGAAATTTTCTTTAAAAATGATTTGGGAAAAACCAGCATAGTTTAACCTCGAATCAATACTGATGACGCAGCGCCAATTAAGCAATCACCACGACGAATTTCTTTGGCTAAACGAGACGAAGTTGAGAAGTTAATTGAAGACATGCAAAATAAAGGCATTATAGAACCATCCCAGAGTCCATGATCATCATCAGTAGTCTTAGTTAAGAAGAAAGATGGCTCCACCAGATTATGTGTTGACTTCAGAAGACTAGAGTAAAAAAAAAATTCTACTACCAAGAATAGACGATACCCTACATGTCCTCAGGTAAAATTTCTGGCCATAAAGATATTTATGAAAGTGCTCCAGACCGCAAACAACAAAAGCTATGAGTGGACTGAAGATTGTGAGGCACCTTTATATAACTGAAAAAATCCTCCAGTGTTGTCATATCCACAACCTAATCAAGCATTTATTGTGGACACTGATGCAAGCAATATTTCTATTTATTACAGGTACAAGATGGCCACGAAAAAGTGATAGCATATTTCAGCAAAGTTCTTTCTAAACCTGATCAAAACCAATCTGTTCACTGGAGCACTTTCATAAATGCATTTATGTCCAGAAATATCACCTAAGAATAAACCATGCATCACGCAAATAGTTGCTTCAGTTTAGGAGATCAGATAGCATGGTGGTTACAGCATATTTAGGAATATAATTTTAAAATTGAACATCAAAGAGGACTAAACCATAAAAGTGCTGACGCTCTAACAAGAAGTCCTTGTCCAGAAGATTGTAGATATTGCAGGTTACGTGAAGAACAAGCAAATCCTGATGAATTTTACTGCCGAAAAACCCGTATCCGGTTCTCACAAGAATGGGATTCTATGATCCTGGTAAAAAAAACCGGAAGAAGATCCCGTTCTTGAACAAAATGAAAAAACTTAAAAGATACTATTCAGAACGACCCCCTTATCAGAAAGTAGCTTCAAATTTTCCGAGGCATAAAGGTTACAGGGCTATATGGAACTCTTTAGTAATTATGACAGCCTGTTAAAAAGAGTCTGGGAAAGTTCTGATGGCAAAATTTATAAATATCAGAAATTTTGTTTTCTATTTTAACAATAGATTTTTTGATATGTAGTATCAAAAGAAATACATACTGATCAAGGCAGAAACTTGGAGTCCGATCTGTTCATGAAACTCGGTAATCTTCTGGGTATCCACAAAACCAGAACCAAACCCCTTTATCCCGTCAGATGGAATGGTCGAGAGATTTAACAGAACTCTTGATAACTATCTGAAAATTAAAGTAAATGACCAAGTAAGTAACTGGGACAATTGTATACAGCCATTTTTATTAGCATATCTCTCCGCAATTCACGAAACAACGGAACATATCATGCGAAAGTCATTTTTGGAGCGGAATTATGCCTTCCGGCTGATTTCCTTACTGGACGACCTTCTACTAATAAAGGGCCAGCAGAAGATTATGTAAATAACTCAGTAAACAACTGCAAGAAATACACGAAGGGGTTCGTAATAAGCTACAAAAAGAAAGTGACCAAATAAAGTTCCGCTATGACATAAAAGCTAACCATCAGGGATTCTAGATCGGTAAAAAAGTTTGGTTATATAATCAAAAAAGAACCAAAGGGCGTTCACCGAAACTTCATAAGTTATTAAAAGAAAAACTAATATAAAGTTCGTAACAGACACTCTAAATGAACTATTTTTATATTCGCCTGTGGGCTGTTTCGAATTCGGTACACCAGATCATTCAGTCGGGTCACTACTCTATATGTTTGGATTGTTAACCAAACTTTTGTGCCGATCATGACCATGAATCCCCGATGGTTACCTTTTAAGTCACAGCGTGACTTCATACGGTCGCTTTCTTTTAAGCTACTGGTTATTACGACCCCCTTTGTGTATGTCTTGCAGCTGTTTACTGAGCTGACTTGCATAATCTTCTGCTGGCTCTTCATTGGTAGTTGAAAAAGTTTGGCTATACAATCCAAAAAAACGAAGGAGCGTTCACCGAAACTTTAGAAGTTATGGGAGGGACCATATAGAGTAGTGACCCGACTGAATGAGCTGGTGTACCGAATTATAGATTGAAGATAAAAGTACTACATCTAGAACAGTTGTAGCGCTATCAACACAGAGAAGATCAAAACTTTAAAAATATGTGTTTAGATAGAGATGTAGAAATTTAGAATTATTTCATTTAGGTTAATAATTAATTTAAATAAATTATTTTAGTTTTTTTTTTCATTTCGACAACCATTTTTGTAAAGTGTCCTGGGGGCGCTAAAATCATCCATTTTGCCACTTTTGTTGCATCTTGTATTAAAAGAATTCCTCCAGGTATTTCCAGACTTTTCTATTTTTTTCCACGATACTATAAAAGATGATAGGAGGCTTAATAACGGTCATTATTAAATCGACTTTCGTACGGTTCAGTTGATGACATTGACGAGTAAAAAGTTAGCATATGGCCGGTTGCACCAACCCTTTTTGCACTATTTATTTTGTTCTTAGGCATTAACTGTCCTCTCGGATTCAAATGTTTCTTGCACCAGATGAAATTCGTCCTTAGTCCCTTAACTTTAAGCTAAGGATTTTTTGTACTTATTGACGCCTTGCGTAATTTAACATTTTAAAATGTGACATTTGACAATATTTTGTTTAATTTGGTTTGTGATTTCAAATAATAAAGTGGGTCTTTCAAAGGATAGTGGTTTTGATTTTAATAATATAAATGCGATATTAAATGGATTTTTAAGAAGAATTTACGAACGGTGAATTTTATTTACCTTTACGGCATATTTCAAGGATTTTTATCCTTTTTTATTCTTTTGAGCAATGCTTTTTTGGGAATAAACCAATTGACGGATGAATAATCTTACGTTTTTCAAGAGGTTCAGATTAACGAAGCCAACACTATTCAGCTTCCTTGAGCAAATCGAAGATAAGCTTAAATATTTACTTGTAAATTAGGAATATTCAAATTTGTTTACAAAAACTAATGAAAGTTTTTTTTTTGTTTTTAATTTTGTGATTATGTATCATAATTATTAACAATAATTGTTCCCTTTTTATGACCGTGAAGTTAGGCACCCTTGATCTTTTCTTTTCTATTTTGTTTAAAATTTTACAATAAACAATCACCGACTTTGTAATGTCCACAAAATGAAAATAAAGCTTCTGAAATTTTTTACATTATACTTACTTTGGGAATTTTTAAGAAAAATGTTAAAGATTAACAAAAATTTAAGTAAGATTACTACTATCATTTAATCACATACAAGAAGATATCTAATATTAATCTATTTTGAATATTGGCATTGTAAAGACCAGTCATCAAAAAAGAGGAAGATGCATAGTTGTCGCCTTTCTATGTACTTTTAGTTAAGTTTCAATAAAAACCTAATGACTAAAGCAAAAAAAAAATTCAGTTGCCTTTAAACTTAAGAGCTTCTTAGTAAAGATCTACTTAAGATAATGTTGGCGTAACCAACTAATAATTACGTTGCATTGTTGTTATAGATACGTTTATTAACCTGATAAAAACCCAATAAAAAGGTGTAAAAGGCCGATCCGTGTATTTTTACGAGGTGATTCGGAACATTTTGGAGGCCCCGACGAAATTTGAACTTGATATCATGTTTGGGAAATATAAAAAATTACAGCGATATAACTAGGATTTTGTATTCCTCATACTAAAGCCATGCTTTAAGTTACATAGTTTAGCTAGACAAGTAATTATTTTGATGGTAGAATACAACGTCCAACCGTCAACTAGCATCAATGCTAAAATACAATTATTTACTTTTAATGATTTTACTAAAAATCAAATATCTTAGGTATAATCCCAAATTTTTAAACATTATAGAGACATACCTATATGTTTTTTTTTTAATCTTTAAGACATACCACAAAAACTTTGAGGTTTGAGGTTAAAAACTAGGTATCATGCTTATCGGGTTTTTATATGTTAACCCAGTTAACCTCCAGTTTTATAAACCACATCCAAGTACCGAAAGATATTGCATTTCACTGCACCTTTTAGATAACAGTGCAGTATCATCACGAACGCTACACAAATAACTACTATATTAGAACTACCATCACATTAATTGGCCTATAGCCTTGGTAATGTCATCCTGATAGAATTTACAGTTTAACCTATAACTGGAACCCCCCAGAAACAACAGCACGTGGTGTTCGCCGATTGTTACCCATCGAACTTCTACGCCTTCATGACATGACCCAACTTCGCTAATGTAAAAAGAAGAGTATTTCCATATTATTATTTACTAAAAGTACCGTAACTGGGCTAACTCGGGCTGAGTGAAATTCATTACAAGGCATGTATTTCTACATACCTACTCAAATACTATAATACTGATATTTTTGCTGGTGCATTTCCTATTGTAATGTAATTAGGTTATTATAGTAACTAGACAGATAATTTTAATTTTAAAATTTGGTATTCCTATCATTAGATTATAGAACCAAAATTTTGATTAGCTGGCCCACTAAAAAGTATAATTAATATAATCTTAAACTTGTATGCGAATGTGTTTATTAAAATTAAGCAATAGCTCTACATTTATCAGTAATTCCAAAAGATAAGGCTAAATTAGAAACTATCAATAACAGCTCATAATAGAACAATAATGTCAACGTAGTTTTATTTTTAAGACATTAGCTTTAAAATTAAAGTAATAAAATTTAAATAAATTGTCAACCAATATTTTCCATGGTGTATAATATTTTTGAAATGGGAATTTCATATGCTATGTTTTTAGATTAAAATATACAGGATGATCCATTAAAAAAAATGAGGTTAGGTCCGATAACTTTTTTTACCTGATCCCGTTTACTTATTTTAAAAACGGCAGATTATTTAGCAAACATTATAAAAACTTTTTTATAAATCATTTTTCTGTATCTCTTTTAAATAAGAAAATATAGCGTCATTTTGAAATGGACAATTTTTTTAATTTTTTCCCGTATCTCCTAAGCGAGCGAAAATTTTTAAACTTTGTTTTTACTATTTTAAGTTTGACCCAAAAAGAGCACATGACGCTTGTATAACTTTTTTTGATATCACTAATAATTACAGAGATACCCCAAAAAAGTGTCCTAAATGGGACACCCTGAACGTATTTAATATCTAGTAGGCTTAAATAAATTTGTTGAAAAGTTTTCCTGTTCGTCAATATTGTTCGGCGATGCCTTAAGGGCTCTGCATGTGACGAATAGTTTCCCGGGCCCTAAAATCGCTCAAGCACGCGCCTGGCAGTAGGGATGCACAAAATCAAGAAAACATCGATGCTGGTATCAAATGATGTATCAAAAGCAAAAGTATCGGATCTTTCGATACATTGATGTTTCGACTAAATATCGATGTATTGCGAATCGTATGAGATAAGTTTTGGTACTGAATACAGACACATATTTTAATAACTTTATTATATTAAATACATAAAAAAAAACATAGGAAAAAACAAGGAAATCGTACCAACAAGAACAAGTTAAATATTTATATTGAAAAAAACAGTATGTCAGTATGTTAAAAACTTTAAACAACAACAAATTTTTAAGAAAAATATGAAACGATACATCGAACAAAAACATAGATGTGTTTTGATACATCGAAACAAAAACATCGATGCAAAAATATCGAGTATCAAATCCAAAACATCGATATTTTCGATACATCGATGTAGTTTTGATATTGTATAACCTCCCTATTTAAACATATTTTGCAACTAAAAGGTTGTAAAAAATATTCTTACCCGTAACGAAAATGGTTGGTTAAAGTCTACCCTCATCATACCAAAATTATTATTTAAGACATGCCATATTCCTTTTAATGTTGAGGCGAACGTTTCCATTTTTTTAGGTTTGCCTAGTTGTTCTCTAATAAAATTTCCATCTACAAGCTTCTCATAATTTACACTAACAGGAACAAGTAATGCATCCTCTATTGTGCCATCCAAAAACGTTTCTACAATGATACTTAGTATACCATATTTAGGCATACATGGTTTACCAGTTCTAGTACGTCCTCCTTCAAGGAAAAACTCTATATTGTGTCCAGCCCTCAAGCAGAAGTTCATATACGTATGTAAAACAGCCTTATACACATAATCTTGGCGACCCATTACGGGATCAATGCGACGCTTAATAAAAAATGCGCCAAGCCCTCTAAGCAACGATCTGTAAACACAATAAAGAATTATACAATGTGGTCCATTAGGTGTACAACACATGAAAAACTTCTTTATGTGTAATTTGTGAGAAAATTTTATTCTTTATAAAAGTTACTGCAAAACCCAAACTATATTAGCAGTACTTAGTTTAATTAAATGTCAAAGGATATACAGGGTAAGTAAAAAAATAAAAAGTGTTCAAGAGTGAAATAACCTTAATCCAGGAAATGTAAGAAAACTAGAGTTCCAATTTAAAAAAATCTTATCGTAAATTTAGGTTACACTGTATAAATATTTCTTTCATAGAAATGAGCGCGATTTAAATTACATTTTTCAAAAAAAAATGTTTTTGATTTATTGAATTTTTTTAAAGTTAGATAGACACACAGTATAAGATAAGTATTCTTCTCAATGAAGTTTTAAAGTTAATGGAAGCCCAACTGCAGAACAATCTTGTAAAAATGTAAACGGCTATAGGGGGAAAGGCCTTTTGGATCTTGCGCAATGAATAGTATGGTCAGGTCCCGATTTCCAAAATTCTTTGTTACCATGTATAAAAGTTGGCAAATATTACTTTTCTTGCCCTTTGCCAATGTAGAAGTTTTTCCTTGCAATGCCATTTTTGAGGCGTTTATCACGAATCGGTGTCAGTTTTTTTGGTATCGTTTCGTTTTAGAGATATTCATTGCACTTTCTGTGTTTTTCCTTTTTATTTGCAGAACGGTAGTGGTTTTTGAATAAAACTATCATAGAATATTTAAAACTATTTAACATATTCATATTTTATTTACTTTACTGCGTTTTATTGTGTTATATTAGATTTTATATCTTATATCTGCTTTAATATGAAAACAATAGATGGCGCCACTTCACAGCCTTCAATTTAAATGGTCGATATCTTAGGATTTTTTGTATTTTTACAAAAAAAACTTTATAAAATAAATGAAAAAACGACTATTTATGACAATTTTTTAATATTATATGATAGTCTAATGTATTTATCACCAATTTTGTGATGAAAGAATGGCAAGATAGGAGAAAAGATTTATTTAATTGTAATGCTATAATCTGTATAAAAGTTCATTATAATAGTGTCACGTCTTGCAGCTAACATAAACAAGTCTTTCGAAAAATGCGTTTATAAAAAAGTTGCGTTTTTTACGGCAGCAAATATCTTGTACTCGTATGAAATAAAAGCATCGAGATCGAATCCACAAAAACAGAAAACTCCGGCTCTATCCAGATTTGAATATGCTTCTTACTTAGATTTACGGCACACATTGATTTTTCTACAAAATTTCCTGGGATTTTGTTACTGCGCCGAATCGAAAGAGTACATTAGTGACAATTATTTTCATAGTGGGATGGACATTTTTTGATCAAATAGCCCATTGCTATGTTTTTCTTTGAGCTTCAAATTTCCTTCATCCTACTTTGGTTCACTACAGCCTTTATAAACTGAACTTACAAGTTCTGCACAAATCCAGAAACAATCATACCCATCTAGATCGTTCTTCTTATTACGTCTTATAACATACTTGAATATAGCTAGATTTCATCTAAGAGTGCTACCGTATAACTATTTACATTTTTAATTAGTATCGTTACAACATTATTTCACACAGCGGCGGCTGGCGGTGGCCATTTGGTGAATCACTACCCGTACCATCATTAAATTTAAGTTTTTAAATTTTCTCTACGTTTCTTACTACAATCTATAAATTATTTTAATCTATAAGTTATTTTTATATGTTAACAAATTGACAAATGATTGGATACTTGTATTCAAAAATTTAAACACAATTTTAGAACATAAATTTAACGATGGTGCGGATACTGATTCACCAAATGGTCAACACTAGCCGCAGCTGATTTCATACCTCATACCTCATATTCATATATCCCAATAACCAAAATTATGAAGTAAATTTAATTTGATATTTTGGGCTTAAAGAAGGTTCTGTATCTGTAACGCAGATGCTGCAATGGCATCAGTATACTGTTTGTGGGGTATCAAATTTATTTAAATGACAGAATATCCTTAGTGAAAAATTATTTATTAAATTCTGTTTCCTTAAGGGTATATTCGTATAAAAAATATAGTTGAGCCATCCATTTTTTTATTATATTTCAAAGACTATGATTCGGAACTGCCTTAATAGTACATATAATACGATATCGATGAATTCTTTAAAAACTACAATAAGATTTTTAATTTGTTGGTGCATGGCAGTGAAATGTTTCACTTTAATGCATAAACATAACTTTAGTGTTCTTTATTAAAGGACATGTGCAAATATTTGTGGCTAAGAGAATAGGCGCTGTTCAAAGTGATATATACATATGCCTTACATATAGAATGGCTATTAGAAGATTATCCTAATTTTTATAAAAAATAAAATAGTTTCATAACTTATAGAATTAAAAACACCCCTACACGATTGTGCATATGAAAAATTGTAAATTAATCTTAGAACACGTTTTTGTATGACAGAAAGATCCTGCACTCTTGAATTTCTTCCCCAAAAAAATATTCCAAACTTGATGTATGGCTTCATAATTCGCAAAATACAGTGTGCGTAAGGCTTTGTTTTTAATATTTTGATGTTATGAGTAGTCAATAGCATATTTTATTTAATTTTTTTCCTAACTGGTTAGTATGGCGCGTCCAGTCCACAAATTGGTCTATGTAAATACCTAAAAACTTAGTGTTTTTGTTGGACATGTATTTCTTTTTGGACGAAGTCTATTAATTTGGGTATTTCATTTTTACAGAGCTTTGTTTTAAAAATAACAATATTATTTTTTCCTTGTTTAATATCAGTTTGTTTTTTTGAAACCATATTTTCATATCATGGAGAATCTCTGACACATTAAAAGTTAATTCTGAAATTTGCTTCCCTGCTATTAATATGTTAGTATCGTCAGCATACTCTGTAAGACTATAATATGGAATCGACTTAATAATTTCAAAATCAAAATTTAAATCATTAATAAATATAATATACAAAATTGGCCCTAATATGCTCACTTGTGGAATCCTCACCAAACTTTCGATTTGTAAAAACAGTTATCTTTTTCCAAGACTACTCTTTGTGTTCACTGACCTAAATATAAAATTCAATTAAGAACAGAACCCCCCAAAACCATAGAGTTCTAGTCTTTTTAGATGTAGATTACGATCTAAGCAGTCATAAGCCTTTGAAAGCTCTAAAACGTACCCATCGCTATTATGCTCTCTTCAAGATAATTCAAAATTAAATTAGTATACTGAAAAATTGCACTCCGAGTTGATCTTCCTTCAAGGTAACCATGTTAGTTTTTCGAAAAAAGACCACATTTCTTCATAAACTCCATTAATCGATCACAAAAAACCAATTTAAATAACTTTGAAAAACCAGAAAGAAGGCTTATGGGCCTATAGCTATCCATACTTTCTAAATTCCCTTTACTTTTAAAAAGCGACTTAATTAACGCTAATTTAAGCTGTTCAGGAAATATGCCCTCTTTAAGAGAATTATTTGTTATGTAACACAATACTTTATAAATTGCCGGAATACATAGTTTTTATCAGACTTGTGGGTATTTTATCATATCCACAACCACGTTTATTTTTAATTTTTTTGTTTAAATTTTAGTATCTCTACACCGGTGGCGGTGGTGGGTCTTAACTACAAAGATCTAGAGTTGTTGGGAATTATTCTGACACTAAAGGAAAAAGTCGTTATATGGATTTAAAACTTAAATATAACTTTTTGTGCCAAATGATCTGGTACTACAGAATTTAATACGGAAGTCTGAACTTAAGGTTTGGCGATATTTGAAAATATGTTATCTATGAAACTTCTACTTGTATTTGTTACACGAGTGACCTATCAAATTGTAGGATACATGTTAAATGAACTCATAATTGACAAAAAATTGTTTTATTGTGGTTATTTTTTATTAGTTCCATATTAAAGTCACCTGCAAGGAGTATTTTCTTCTTTGTACTGGTAATTTGCAGTAGAGGATTCTCAATCATTTGAAAAAATATTTTTAAGTCACCGCTAGGAGGTCTATAGATTGTAACTATAAAGAACTGCTGAGCTCGACACCCGCACAGTCAAACTGTCCACTTACACAAAGTTTTTTTTTTCTATTATTATTAACCTTTATGTCTTTTTGCACATATATTGCTGCTGCCCCGTATCCTAGGTCTCTGCAAAAATGCGACACCAGCTTAAAGTTTCTTATAGTAAACATCCCAAGCTGCTCTTCATTTTTGCAGTATTTCTTGATACACAGAAATATGCAGTCTGATTCTTAATCTAATATTTGGTTTAACTATCGACAGAATTTTCAACGGATTGAACATTTCGATGGATTATCTTGGTGCTGTCCTACGTTTAATTTAGTGAGGGACGGATTTAAATTATCTCTAAAAAAGTGTTTGGTTTAATACTTTCGACGCTTAGGGTCTCTTGCAGAGTATATTCTCTCATTAAGACTAACGCGCTTACATCAATGTAGGCTCCGTGCTTTTCAAGTTTTTCGTTAAGAAGTTATGCTGGTTTTTTAACACTTTTTGCAATTTTTTGTGTTGAATATCATCGTGTCATTCTATGATTACACTTCCGTTTGACAACTGATTAACTCTTTTAAATGTTTTACCTATTTCGTTATCCCTAAAAACCTTCCTTTTAATTTCTTTTAGTACCTGTTTCGAATCTGTATTTTCCTTTGGTTTAATGAACGTTTTATATTTTCTGGTTTGTGGAAATAAAGTCCATTTATTTTCTTGAGCGTATGTCGCTAATTTTTTGTTCTGTTTTATTATGGAACTGTAGGTTTTCTCCGGAGTGTCTCATATTTAAATGTTTTTATTACTTGTATAACAGCAGATAAACTGGGAATATCTTTGTTATTATAAGCACTGTTGCACACCCTAGTATTCGAGCAAGTATATTTTTTTCTTTTTCTAATTTTTCCACTTTATATGATAAATTTTAACAACTGACTGTATTTTGAACGCGGCATTTCTGAATCCTGGCAAGTCATTTTCGTTAGAATGTTTATTATTTGAAAACTGAAAAACAGTTTTAAAGACTTGATAAAGATTTTCAAGCATTTTTTCTATATTGTACTGATCGGATTTATTACTTTCTTCCTGATAAATTTCAGAGTTATTTAAGTCGCTTAAGATCTCTTCTTCTGAGGTCCTACTATGTTGTGGTTAGTTGTGTTGTAGTGTTGTGACCTCGTTCTCTTATTTTTGTTCTCATTACTTTCTATAGTGGATACAGTTTTTACGATTTCTGACGATCTTAATATGGCTTGTTTTGGTTTAAAAATGGTATTTACATCTAGACATGTTTTTTCATTGTTTAAGTTTTCACCAACAATTTTATTTCTGGTTTGTTTTTCATTTTTGTTTTCTTCGGTTTTGTGCCAACCTGTACATCCATCATAATTTTTGTATTTTTACCAGTTTTTATATCGAAACCTTTCAGTTGTTTATCAATAGTGGTATTAGCAATATTTTCGCTGTATTGTATTTCACCAATTGATGCACTTTTATTTTTTTGTCCCTGTCTATTCAGGTAAACTTTTTTTCTTACAGGAAACTTGTTCTCGTCAAATTTATCACATCACTGATATCGCTTTATCGGAGTTGAAGCCAAAAAAAACATAAATATAATAAATTCTCACAGCAAAATAAAACGCCTTCGCACTCGACGAAAGCGTAGCTACTTCTTAAATTGCATTTCGTTCTTATATACAACAAGTTTTGTTACTACTTTAGTTTTTAAAACTTTATTAATAAATTATGGTAAATTATGGAGTGACTCGACAATTATATCTACCCCACTGTTAAAATAGTGAAAATGGCTTATTTAGAAATCCACTAATATTGCCGACAGTAAAAATCCAGAAAACGGCAGTCGTGATGTTAAAAATATTGGTTCGAATTTATTTCAAAATATAAAAATATGTCACAAAAAAATTGAAAGAAAGAAGTAGGATTTAGCCCAGCCATTAAAAAACTTATGAAAATTATCAGAATTAGTTTATCTCTTATAAGTGACTTGCATAGAGCTTTTAAATTTGATAACTTGCCCCGATCTTTGACAGTAACTTTAAAGAAAATTAAAAGAAAAAAAATACAGTTCAGCCGACTGCACTGTCTCGGAGAAAGGAGAAATTAACAAGAAGAAAAAAAAAGTATATCTTATTGTGTTAAATTATTAACAATGTTATTGTTAGGGGGGGTCAATATTGTTACGGACTTTTAGAAATTTAGAAATAATTCTATTTTATTTAGGTTACGATTACTAATAAAAAGGTGTAAAACGAGGATTCGTATTTTTATACAAAGTGTTACGAAACAATATAAATACATTTTACGGCACCCACTTGGTTTATTTTCAACTTTATAAAGAGAATTCGTCTAGGCGATATGTATACCATATTTTTTTATTAAAATATAAAACATTAATTCAAACACTTACCCAAAAAATGGAATTCTTAAATTATCACCAGCTGCAACGAGAGGTGATCGAATATTGCTATTCAGAAGAATAAAGGAAAGCAGTATATAATCCAAATGGGATCTATGTAACGGAAGAAATATTAGAGGTAGATTTGATTTTGACGATTCCTTTAACATTTCTATTTGACCTGGATGGACAACTACAGATCCAAGGAAACATGGTAGTAGTTTGTATAAAATCCACGATGTAAATCTGTAAAAATGTTTAAAACTTTAAAAACTTCATACTTAAATTAAAGCTTTACATTACCAATTTTCCCGTTTATTATAGAGTAGAGTAATTATTGGCAAATACACCATTTTGTAAGGTCGCCAAGGCAGCAAAAAAAGTTATTATTCTAATATTTTATGACTGCTGACAAATGGGAAAAAATAAATCTACAAAAAGGCATATATGATAGAAAATCGCTATTTTGTATCTACAGACAGTAAAAAGAGCATAATGTGTTAAAATTCTGCTAAAAAATATTTTATTTACTGGGTTTGTTTGTTATTTAGATTTAATGTACACTGTTTTACACTTTTTTTACGTCAGCGCTCTTATCGAAGGTGTATTTTAGGACTAGGTGGGAACAAAAAGTGTAAAATATATGTGAATAACAAACAGACCTTATAATAACACTTCAGGACATCTGGAGTTGTACGTCTCTTGAAATCCAATACAAACAAGGATTAAACTCGGTTTCACTTTAATAAAAAAAAGCAACCAATCGGTGTTTAGCGAAAAAAAATAAGTAATGGTTATTTAAAAAAGGTTAATATGGTCGTGAAACGAATTAGTAAGATCGACGTTAATTCAAAATAATCTAATCCGTATATTTTAACTCGCTCGTTACTGCTCTTTAAAAAGTGTTTTTTTTCGGATTTATTTTATTTTCATAGCGATTTAGTCAAACTTATTATAAATCAGAAAAGTACCTAAAATCCAAATAGAATAGAAATAAGCTTGATGCTTCCTTTTCTATTAATAAAAGTAAAGCAAATTTTACAGCATAGCGCTTTCGACTACACAGCTATTTGTAATGCTAACCAAAGGCTAAGTATATCAATGAAATATAATTTTTAAAAACTTTTAAAAGTATAGTTAAAGATAGAATTGTTGAATAATCAAAGTTATATAAAGAAATACAGATAATTTGTTTTACTATAAATATAGACTAAATTAAACATAAAAGAATTTGCCCATAATTTAGTATTATGTTAGGATCGATTTATAAATCAGAATTAAATTTTAGTAATAGGAATAGCATTATCCTTAGTATAAATGTTAATTTCAAGGCCTGAAGGGTGTTTATTTACAGTTATTAACTGATTCTAATTCGACCATTTTCACTTTAATTAATCTGTCAAAAGAGACCCAACTTTTTATTTTTTATGGTGCGTAAATTTAAGTAAGAAGGATGTTTATAGCGAGAATCAAGATATGCTTTTTTTAGTAAGGTGTAATACATTTTTTTAATAAACAAAATGTAAAAAAAATATAAATCTTTTCTTCTTCAATCGCTCATAACTTTGTAAGTATTGGTAGTAGCAAAAAAAGTATAGAAAGGAAAAAGTCTCACAATAAAATTGCCTACAAGATAGGTTTGATCAGAAATCGGAGAATGCACAGTAAAAAAACAAAAAAAAAACCTGGGGTTGGCATGAATTTTTTAGACTCCTTGTTGCGAGTATTTACACGATTCTCGCAACATTATAAATTCTCTAAATAATTGTTAACGAAAATCTATAATTCAATAATTATTATCAGTCAAACTTAAATGAAACATCTGTAAAATAATCATTATCAATCAACTTAAATAAAAACATAAAATATTTACTATTAAAATCGCGGACACCCTGTAAGACAGAAAATACAAGCTGTATATAACACCATCATATAGAAGGCGATCATGATATCGATTTTTATCAGTTAGGCAACATACTACACTATGGATTACATCTATCTTTCTCTGTCTATCTTTCTATCTCTCTCTTACAACCGCGACTAACTTAATCAGTAAAGCGCGTCGTTGCAAACCGGCTGGTTTAAATATAATTTTGGTAAAAGGTTTTTCACGGTTAACGATATTCAAATCAGCTGTTGAAAGCAGAAAATTTCGTTCGTATTTGTTCACTTAGAATTATTATGTGTGTGCAGTGTACAAGTTGAGTGGAAAACCGTATAAATACCGCGAAAAATTCAAATTCGTGGTACTCCTTGTCGCTTAAAAGAGTACTGCCTTTTTTGGTAAAAAGGGACATGTGAGCGAAATAAAAGATCACCATTGGACCTTGTATTTAAGTAGTGGGAATCAGGAGCCGAAAAGGTAGCCAAATTCCTTCAAGTCGAGGCTTTTTGATTGTGACATCTCTCCGGTAAGTCGACCTCCATTTTCCTTTTTCTTTTCTTTGCTTTCTTGAAAAATATTTTCAAGTTTTTGCTTTTGCCTTTGCCTTATGTATAGTTATGCATAAGATTTATATTTGGTATAGTCCAATTTTAGGATTTTTTTATAGGGTATGATTTTGTAAAGGTCCCTGTTTCTTTTATTTTTTATGCCGAGAGGCGCCATTTTAAAACCCATGTGGTTAAGAATTTAAGTCGGACACGGTGTTCTGGCTTGTGTTGCTGTTGCAAATCCAGTTAAAACATTTCCCCTTTAATAAGTAAAGACCATTTTCTGCTGTTCCCTATGTTGTTTTAGGTTGTCTAACTAAGCAGAACAAAGATCATATCTAGGATCACCGCTTGTGGGGATTAAATGTTCTGGGAGACATAAAAACTAGGAACAGACTACCATACAAGGAAATGTTCAGTATAGGATTGAAAAGGCAGTAGTAACACGAGGTCTGGACCAAAAGCTTATGAAGTTTAAACCACAGGTGAGTCAAATTTTATATTATGTAATATTTGTTACACATTAGGTGTGAATGAATAAAGTTGACTCAAAACCTGTGGGGTTAAACTAATAGCGGTCCAGATTCTCAGTGAAATCTTGGGGTTTTATTTTTTTGTTAGAAAGAGGGAGGGGCCACAAAATCATTTACCTTTTTGTATGGTGAAACACCATACATTGTATCTTATCTGATTAAGGAAAGCGCTAGGAGATAGCGTTTCCTTTACCTTATCTTATCTTACTGTATCGTATCTTATATGGGAAAACGTTATGGGTTAACGTTGTTTCCTTTCGTATTTGAAATACGAAGTACCGTATTTGTAAAATTCCTGTCAAGTACAGGCATTTGTGTTATGTGAATCGGACACTAGGTGGGGAGGTCACTTATATCGGAGGGTGTCACAGTCAAAAAGCAGATTTTATCTATTTTGTAAAGATAGTTGTTTTCTTTTGTATCTTATATTTTTTTTTATAAACTTACCTAGTTTTAAATCTTGTAGAATTTAATTTTTTTTATGCATTTAACTGCTATTTATGTCTAAGTCGACATTTTTTTTTGTCTTAAGAAAGACAAGTAAAGTTTTCAGTATAGTAGATATTGCTTAAATATTTTCCTTTATTCAATATTTTTGATTTTTAAATATTCCTTTACTAATTTGCTAGATGTAAATGTATCATCATTTTCCATTGTTTGAATTTATGAAAATATTTATGTAACGTTAATTTTCATTCCTTTTATAAAAATAATCATTCCTTAATAAGAGTAAGGAAGGTTTTTTTTTTGTTTTTAGAAAAATTCCTTAAGTATTGTAGATAAAAATTTTGTTTATTTTTTGTATAAAAATGTCTTCACCAAAGTGTGAATCTTTTTAAGTTTAAAGTCATAAGTGTCAATTTTTTTCTTCTTTAACAATAACAGTTCATAAATTCAAATTTATTCAGCAAGACCCTTTGATGTATTGATACTGCCTTTTGTCATTCTTTTTATGTGATGCTGTGAAACAACACTGCTGACGCTGTCACGGTGACGTCATTGTCCAGCCGACAGAGACTTGTTCACTGGGGAAACTTCCACAGTCAAGACCTCAACACAGGATTAAATACAAGGTATATCCATCTACACCAAAGAGGTCACCAAAACCAACAACGAAATTTTTTTTAAAATTGACATTTAAAAAATTGTAAATTTGTATTACATGTGTACAAACAAATGTATATCCATTAAATTTGTTTTTAGAAATTTTTAATCTTTTATTTTGCACCTGTACTGTTAGAGAGTTGGCTGTCTTAAATTTTTTTATCTATTCCAAATTACCAGCGTGCTCCGAACCTTTACGCCCTGAGCTAACCTTAACATCTTTGCACAGAGAGGCAAAGGAAAAAATACTCTCTCAAAATTGTGCTCTTTCCTCTTGTTTTGTTCCATCTCCATGTATGGAATAAAATAGGATAGGAAGAAGTAACATCCTTAGATTTTTCTAAGTCTTTATATTTAGTCAAAAATAACTTTATACTATGATGAAACGTCGTGCCAAATTTGGTCATAATCAGTTCGATAGTTTTTAGGAATAATTTTACAATTCAATTATTTTTTTTGTCACATAGACTAGAGGTGTCAAGCTTTTAAAAAATTAAAACCAGATTGTTTAAAGTTCTAAATATTTTTTTTTGCTTATAAAGGAATTGGTTTGAAAGTACTAGTAAAAGCGCATCTTTTACTATACCGAAATCGTCAATCAGTCGATTGATTACCAAGATACCGGCACGGCGTTTGACAGCTTAAAATCTCTAGTATTTATGAAAAAAAAATCAAATATCTATGTCCCTTATTCTGGACTTGGCAAAATTTGCAAAGTTGTTCAATTTTTTAAAGTCAATTGGTTTTCAAAAGTGCTTAATCTATCTAATCACATCTAACGATATTTGTCACAATGATTCACTATAGTATGAATTGCTATTTGGCCAAATACAGAGGCCATCAAGTAAATCCAAGGGTCAAACAAAAATTTTCACAAACTACGTGTTTTTCTTTCTTTTTGTTTAATGCTATTTGGTAACAAGAGTAATGCATTTTGCTATTTTCTACCAATTCCGTGATACATTTAATTGTGTAGCTTTTTCCTCCTTATTTTTTTCCCTACGGCCAATATCTACAAAAAAAGTCGTTTTTTTTAACAGCTTATCTATCGAATAAAAGATAAAGTTCTCTCTTGCTCAAATGGCAGTAAAGCTTTTTGGTCCTTTGCCAAAAATATTAGTCAGAACTTTTGCACAAATTCTTTTCCACCCTTAATCTCTGAGGATGGAATTGTCTCTACCTCCAAAGGAAAAGCCGAACTATTTGCCAAACAATTTGCTGCCAATTCTACGCTTGATCCTCCTATTAATCTTCCTCTTCCAACAGTTGTCCCTGTTTCTCATAAAATGTCCGATATAATTTTTAAAGTCAAACAGATCAAGCGTATTCTTTCTTCTCTTAATACTAAAAATCGTCTGGGCTGGATGGCATACCAGCAATCGTCTTAAAAAATGTGCTCCCGAGCTTGCACCCATCTTAACTCGCCTCTTTCGAATCTCTTACGACACGGGCATTTTCCCGGAGAGTTGGAAAGCTGCACGTGTGCAACCTGTCCCCAAAAAGGATCCAAAAGTTTCCCTTCTAACTATAGACCTATATCTCTTCTTTCAGTTGTTTGCAAGGTAATGGAAAAATTCATTAATTCCCAAATCTTAAAGTATCTGGAAAAACATAAGATCTTACATGATAGACAATATGGATTCCGTCACAGTAGATCCACAGCTGATCTTCTTTCCTTTGTCTCACACAACTGGAACAAGTTTCTTGGTGAATCCCAGATTGTTGCTCTTGACATATCCAAAGCTTTCGATCAGGTCTGGCATGATGGGCTTCTTAACAAACTTCCTTCTTACGGTCTTCCACCTAAGCTTTGCTCTTGGCTTTCCAGTTTCCTTTCTAATCGACGTATATCAGTTAGTGTAGATGGTCATTCCTTCAGCTTCTACCAAATAAATGCTGGGGTGCCCCAGGGCTCAGTGCTGGCACCCACTCTGTTTCTTCTACACATTAACGATCTTCTCTCTTCCACAATCAATCCCATTGATAGTTTTGCTGACGATAGTACCCTCCACTCTAGTATTCAATTTCTTAAGCCACCATGTAATTCTGATCTGAAAAACAAGCGCAGGTCAATGCAGATATCTCTTTCACAAGACCTCAAACTTATCTTGGATTGGGGCGCCAAAAATCGTGTTCAGTTTAATGCCTCAAAAACACAGTCATGTTCGCTGTCGCGAAAAAAGTCTGCTAATGCTCATCCCTTACATATGAGCGGCCAAGTTCTGCAGAACAAAGAGTCGTTTAATCTAGTCGGCGTTACTTTTGAGAATAACCTCAACTGGCACAAGCACATTTCATCCATAGCTTCGGCAGCTTCAAAAAAGATTGGATTCCTCTTTCGAGCCAGAAAATATTTCTCTTCTTCCAATCTGTACACTCTGTATGTATCCCAAATCAGACCCTCTTTGGAATATTGTTCTCATGTCTGGGGAATGGCGTCCCCCACAACACTCAGCCTTCTGGACTCCATTCAAAAAAGAGCTGTTCGTCTTATTAATGATCCAACGCTCACAGAAAGGCTTCCTCTTCTTGCCCATCGTCGAGCTGTAGGGGATCTGTCGCTCTTCTATAGGTATTTTCACGGCTTCTGCTCAGAGGAATTGGCCAGTATTATTCCTTCTCTGGCAGCTCCCAACAGAGCAACACGTAGTGCAACTTTTATGCATCCTTTTACAGTTCAGTTAGAGAGGCCCCGAACTTCCCGCTTTCTTCGTTCCTTTATTCCTAGAGTGTCAAGACTATGGAACCTGCTGCCCGCAGAAGTTTTTCCTTCTCCCCCCAATCTCCAAAAATTTAAGTCCCGTGTGAACAAACTCCCTCTCACCACACTGAAGACACCCACGGTACGTTAGTACTTAGGCATCAGCCTTCGTGGACTGCCCCAAGTTAAAAAAAAATAAAAAAATTTAACAAATGTTCCGCGCCTTTCTAAGAGGGCTTACAACTTGATTCTAATTATATTCATTCTTCTGAAGGGTTTTTAGTAATAACATGCCTCCAACCTCGCATATCCTAATAACACTGTTTTTTACAGATAAGGCTTGGTCAATCACGAAACAAGACAGGGTTAGGTAATATCGCAACAATGTACTTCTATGGAATAATGGGATCATATTTATGCGAAGTGGGTGTTCGTTTAGTTTAATTCCTTGTTTTATTCACAGATGGTTCTACAAGTTGATTAGATTATATTGGCTTTATTTTACCGATTAAGATGATCTATATTTTGGCGGAAAAATTAGGAGCCAAGGTGACGTCCCTAGCTAAGTGGATCTCCTATTAACCACGTCGGAATGACACCTAAATTATCCAGGACTCTGCGCTGGTGAGAAAAAAAAATTTAAGAAAAAACTGAAAAATTCCATATACTGCACAGAAATGCGTATAACAATAAAGAAGTTTTGTGTTTAATTTAAATATTTGTAAAATCCCTAGGAAATTTGCAAAATTTTATAACTGTTCATAAAAATATACTTTGGTTATTCAAAATTGCTGAGAAAAATATTAACTCCTGGCATATTTATTACAAATATTATTTTATATCAATATTTTACAAAAAACAAATTCAGATAATTATTTAAAAAATTGTAGAAAAAAAAACTTAAAATTGGCATGTTACTTTAATTATAATTTTCAGAAAAGCTTAAAGTATCATTATTTACATTAATATTGTAGGCCCGTATCATACGTCAGTTTTCGTGCATAAACTTGCGAAGTGCAACTTGATACCATTCTGATGGGATTTTATTTAAAAACTACTGCGAAGCCTAGTGCAACATGAATGAGAGAAATTTATATTGCTTGTACAAGAACGCGAATATCTTTCCCAATTCGAAAATAGGAAAAGTGATGGTCATCGTTGATTTGCAAATCACGTTACAAATCGAAAAATTCACCACTTTTTTTAGCATAAATACGATTGGCCCACATGCCCCCTTCTTTTCAAATTTTGTTTGTCTGATATTTCAATAGTACTGTGACAATAAACGAACACCATTCGCACGTTTTCGTGCGCTCGAATTTGTCGTTTCGCTGTTCGTAGCCTTTCGGTCCCAGGAGATAAAGAAGCTTAAAACCTTTCATTTATGTGCAATCCGAACCGCACACCGTGTTACGCGAAGCTTATCAGCGTCACCCAACCAAGTATAATTCGGGCCCATAGTTTCTTAATCTACAGAAGTGGTTCTTTGAGGCTATGAAGCCAAAATAAAAATGTATAAATTAAACATTTAGTGACGGCTGACTAAATGGTTTACTTTTTCAACTTACTGTCTTGTTACTACCTAACACTAAAATAAGAAAACTTAACAAAACTTTAAAAATGCCTAAATTTAATTTTCTAGGACTATTTATAGTAATATTTAGTTCTATTATACAGGGTGTCATCGCATAGCTTTTGGAAAAAATATTTATAATAAAATCGGCCTCGAGAAAATGCTGGAAATTATTTTCAAGTTCCTAATTCTGCCTCTAGAGGGCGTAAACCTAAGAACAAAATTAAAAGCACGGATTATTTAAAAATTTGCCTTACTAACTTATGTCATTGATAGTTTTTTACAAAGTATGTAAAATAAAATTTTTTCTTTTAGGCGTTTTTCCGAAACCTGCCAAATATAGGTAGGGGGAGGAGCAAATATACATTTAAAAAAAATTGAATATCTTTGTTTCGGCTTAACCGATTTTGATGAACTAGGTTTCGTTTAGAAGAGCTTTTACCAGGGCTTAAGATAAAATATTAATATAATAAATTTATTTTTTTGTTTTATACCCAGAGACTGATTTGTGTCAAAGTTATAAATTTTGTCATTTTTTTATAAAAATTTAAATACAATGTTATTATTTTTATAAGACCATTTAAAAGAGCATAAAAAAGTAAAGAAACTGGTAAAAACTGCATTTCGATATCTTAATTAGTTCTTAAGTTATTGCCGAAAAACTGCATTACTCGTATCCTTACCCATCTTAAACTGTCAGATAAACAGCGCGGCATTTTAATCGGGAATGCCATGACAACAAAAACCATTTGTTTCTCTGCGAATATAAAATATTATTAATAATATCCTTATTATTTGTTTATTATAAATTTAATAACAGCATTCATAATTACACGGCTCGTGGATAATAATAGCTGATTATTATCTACGGGCTTTGGCTAATTGTATCTTCATTGTGCTGGAATAGGATGCACATTTCCAGTTCCTCTTAAACGGTTTGGCAAACGTCTAAACACTTTTTTATTAAAATGCCGTCTTTCGTAATACCTTATGGCATATTGTCTCGCCGCAATAAAGGCATTTGAAAAATTTTCAAATAAACGACGACCTGATCGTATGCCTCGGTGGTGGAATAAGACATAATTTAAAATTACTTAATAACTATAGACAACACTACCACTAATAATAAATCCGATAAACTGCGTTAAACAAGAACCAAATTTAAAATTATCAGGTTTGACAAACAATGCACTTGTCATTTTTTGACGTCTCTGCTTTCTGTTTTGACGTCCCGGCACTCTCGATTGAAACGCCGCTTTGTTTATCTGACAGCTTAAAATATGTAAGGATACGAGTAATGCAGTTTTTCGGCAGTAACTCGAGAACCAATTAAGATATCGAAATGCGGTTTTTACCAGTTTCTTTACTTTTTTATGCTTATAAAAATAATACCATTGTATTTAATTTTTTATAAAAAATAACAAAATTTATAACTTTGAACAAATCAGTCTCTGGGGATAAAACAAAATAATAAATTCATCTTAAGCCCTGGTAAAAGCTCTTTTAAACAAAACCTAGTTCATCAAAATCGGTTAAGCCGAAACAAAGTTATTCTATTTTTTTCAAATGTATATTCGCTCTTCCCCCTTCCCTATATTTGATAGGTTACGGAAAACGCCTAAAAGAAAATGTTTCTTTATTTTACATAGTTTGTAAGAAAACTATTAACGACATAAGTTAATGGCTTATTTTTAAATAATCCGTGTTTTTAATTTTGGTCTTAGTTTTACGCTCTCTAGCGGCAGAATTAGAAACTTGAAAATAATTTCCAGCATTTTCTTGAGGCCGATTTTATTATAAATATTTTTTTCCGAAAGCTATGCGATGAAGGGTTCTCGAGATATCGCCGGAAGACGACCTTATGAGGACACCCTGTATTATGACAAGCAAATACCATTAGTTTTACAAACCTTAGTAAAAAATCGGAGAGTGAGACCGCATATCAAGAAGAAGCATTTTAGCTCTTTTTTCATTTCTTTTATAAAGTTCTTGGTAAAGTTCATCCTCATTACTGTCTGAATCCTGAAACTGATGAAGTGCTGCCTTCTCAATAGCTTTTTTAACTCTTTCGTCTTTTAACACTAGGTGTGCCACCTGAGGATATCTATATCTTTTAAGTTCAGAAACTTGAAATAGATGTGGAAATAATTTTGAAAAAAATCCTATTTTGGTGATCGAAATCTGGTAATTTATTATATTTATAAGAGCTAACCTTTCAGTCGTTCTTTTAACTAGAGATTCCTAAAAATTAAAAAAATAAATATTTAGGATTAAATGAAAACAGAAACAATGTATACTGAAATAATAAAAAAAAAGTTTATCATTAATAAAAGAAAAAAGAAATAAAAATTACTGTAGACGTGATGCCTTATTTGTTTTAAGGCCCTGTATCTAAAAGCAAATAACTAATAGCGGCTTTTTTAATACGTTGGTTTAATTTAAAAAAACGAAGTTCTAGTATAATCTCGAAATTTTAAAAAGTTTAAATTAAAATTGAAAAATAAAGTTACTTTTCATTACAAACTTTTTTAGCCACCCAGGTTGTGATTTCTACGTTTTCATTTAAATAAGGAATAAAATACTAACAAAACTAACGACACTCCAGAGTTTTGTAGTTAATAACTCTTGAATATTACTGTATACTTACACGACTCGTAAATGTACAATTTTGACAACATAATCCCATAAACGGTCGTCTTTCTGTAGCATGAATTTCTGGAATATTATCTTTTATATGGAAAAGTTGTCCATTTCTTATCTAAAAATTAATTTGCATTAAAAGGACGACCTATCGGTAAAATAACATAATAAATAGGTTATAGGTATTACTAAAAGTACTTAAAAATAAGTTAAATCACAATTTATTCTGAATAGAATAAACGTTTTGTATGAAGTAGTGTGATGTTACTTTTGACCTTCTAAGCATGTTGTGTTTTTGATAATTTAAGTTTATTTATAAATCAGTCATTATTTTTATTATATATATATATATATATATATATATATATATATATATATATATATATATATATATATATATATATATATATATATATATATATATATATTAATATTTTTTTTTTTTTAAACCATTTGTTTATAATAAGTTTCTTGTTTCTTGGGTATAGGTTTTTGTCATTTGTTATTTAAGGAAACACATTACTTTGACGTTTCGCCCATTATATTGGGCTTTTTAAAAAAAACATTTATTTTTGGTTATCAACCTAAAAACAGAACAAAGTTAACCATAGATATTACATATACATAAAAGAAAAACAAACAACAAAAACATACACGACTTACAATGGCACTACGATGATTTAATATACATTTAAAAACATTGTTTTAATAATTTTTAATTTTTAAAAATACGCACCTCGAAGAAACATCTTGGTAATCGGACTATTTAAATTGTATTGGTACAAATAACTTAGAATATGTTAAAAAATGTTTATATTTTATTTTTTGTTATTAGGAATTTTAGATTTATAAGAAAAGTAATGTTGATTTTATTTGTTATTTTTTTTATTTAGATTTAATTTATAAAAGTAATTTACAAAATTTATATACAGGTTGGTTTAAAAATTAGGGGTTAGGATGGTTAACATATTAGATTATGCTATATGTGGCTGAGGTTGCTGATATCTTGTTTGTCATTGAGAGCCTGTGGTTCTTTTTTTATATGAATCATTTCCTTAATTAAAAGTTTCTGGTGATGATTTTCTTGGGTAAGAATTGCAGTTTTTTTAAAATCAATTCATGTTTCAAATTTGCTTCATGTTTGTGAGAGCTGTAGAAGCGTTTTTCGTATATTTGTGCCCATTAAGTCTGCTATCAAGATATTGTGTTGTTTTACCAATATATTTTTTTGGGCAATTTATACATGGAATTGAGTAAACCAGGTTTGACTTTTTTCTTAGGGACTTGGCTCTTTAAGGGTGTAAATAGTGATGATAAAAGGTTTTGGGCCTTGTGGCATACAACTATGTCATGTTTTGCCAGAATATATTTTATTTTTTCGGACAATTCCTGGGAGTATGGCATGGCAACATATTTTTTTACCCTGTCAGTAACTGTGATATTTTTAGTATTATTTTTATTGTTGTAAAATTTAAAAGTGCGTTGTTTGATAATTTTGTTTATTTGTTTAATGGGAAAATGATTTTCTTTCGAAAGTGTTTCTAACTTTTTTAAAATTTGTGGACGTAGTTCTGGTGAAGTTAATTTTAATGCCCTATCAGTTAAACCAATTATTACACTATTTTTTGTGAATTTGGGTGATTTGAGTTATAATTTAAATAACGTCCTGACCAAGTATTTTTTGTGTACCATTTAGTTTTAAGGTACTTCGCTATTTTCACTTCTTATTAAGGTTAAGTCGAGAAAATTAATTTCATTATTAATTTCGATTTCAGACGTAAATTGTATTTTAGGGTGAAAATTATTGAATAAATTCACTAGCTCATCTACTTGACTTGATGGTAATGCTGTTAAGCAGTCGTCAACATATCTTTTAAAGAAGATTATTGGAATGCTGATATTATTTAGTATTTTTCTTCTAAGTATTCCATAACAAGTTGGGCAACAGTTGAAGATATCGGTGAACCCATCGCGCAACCGTCTAATTGTTGATAAAATTTGTCTTCATGTTGGAAATAATTGTTAGTAAGTGTAAATTTATTGCTTCGATAAAGGTATTTTCATTAAGTGAAGTATGTTCTTTAAGCAAGTTCCATTTTTCCCTAATTATTTGATATAAAGATCATTAGGTATATTAGTATAAAGAGAAACGACATCAAGTGACACTAGTTTATGGTCTGTAGGAATTTTAACAGAATCAATGAATTCCTTAAAACTAAATGAATCTTTAATATAATAATCGTTTTTACATGTAATTTTTGAGAGGCAATCGCTTAAATACTTGGATAAATTGTAAAATGGAGATTGAATACATGATACAATCGGTCTCAACGGAACACCGTTCTTATGTAGTTTAGGCAGCCCGTATATTTTGGGTGCGACTGAATTGTGTATCATGAGTTTTTTTGCCTCGGATTCCGAAATAAGATTTTTGTACAAGATTTTCTTTACAAGACTGTTATTTTTAATTTGATAAGAGTTAGTTGGATCACTTCGTAGTTTTTTATAGGTTTGGGTATTCGAAAGCAGGTTTTCCATTTTAATTTTGTAGTCAGCTGTGTTCATGATTACAGTTTTGTTGCTTTTATCCGGTTTTAATATTGTAATATCGGGGTTATCTTTAATAAATTGTTTGCTCTTTTTAATTCGTTTATTAATTTTGTTAGTAAAATAGTTTTGTTTAGTGTTTTTATGTCTTAATTTTATTTTATGGTTTGTTATTACGTTTACTACACTCGCCCTAATGGAATCTTTGATTTCACTAGGTTTATCATGTATGGCAGATTCTAAGCAAGCTATGTATTCTGTTGTGGGAAATCTGCTTTCATTAACCACAGGCAAAGAAAACTTATCACCCAATGCCAAGACCTCAGCTATATCATCCGGTATAGGTTTATCAGAAATATTTGTTAGCCAATTACTAGTATTCACTTTATTACTCGGTACTGATGCTTTAGTTATTAAATTTGATAGTTTCTTTTGATTTTTAAATTTAACGTAATTAAATATTTTTTCTTGTTTTAGCTTTTCATAGCAAATAAAATTATTGAAAGTATCTGGTGGCAAATTTGTTTTAAGTCAGTGCTTATTAGTTTAATTTTAGACTCTAAGTTAGTTATATTATTTGTAGCTTCGGTAATTGTGAGATTTAAAATTTTATTTTTTGTGCTATTTATAATATGATTAAATTTCTCTTCGAGGTACGTACCTGTAAAACTAATGTGTGACACGTTAAAATTCAGAAAAATTGGCAAAACATCCATATGTTTACACCTTAGCAAGAATATCCTTCGGTTTTTCTGCTTTGCTATCTTGTCATTTATTCTGTATAAGGTCTTCATTTTATTAGCACATTCTATTCCATGATTTGTCCGTATTGTTTCCAGGAATGTAAAGTTAGATGTAGTTTGCATTTTCACCCTTGCAATATTTATATTTTTTAAATTTTCTTAAACCATTTGTTTATAATAAGTTTCTTGTTTCTTGGGTATAGGTTTTTTGTCATTTGTTATTTCAATTCCATGTTTAAATTGCCCAAAAAAATATATTGGTAAAACAACACAATATCTTGATAGCAGACTTAATGGGCACAAATATACGAAAAACGCTTCTACAGCTCTACACAAACATGAAGCAAATTTGAAACATGAATTCGATTTTAAAAACACTGCAATTCTTACCCAAGAAAATCATCACCAGAAACTTTTAATTAAGGAAATGATTCATATAAAAAAAAACCACAGGCTCTCAATGACAAACAAGATATCAGCAACCTCAGCCACATATATCATAATCTAATATGTTAACCATCCTAACCCCTAATTTTTAAACCAACCTGTATATAATTTTTGTCATTACTTTTATAAATTAAATCTAAATAAAAAAAAATAACAAATAAAATCAACATTACTTTTCTTATAAATCTAAAATTCCTAATAACAAAAAATAAAATATAAATATTTTTTTAACATATTCTAAGTTATTTGTACCAATACAATTTAAATAGTCCGATTACCAAGATGTTTCTTCGAGGTGCGCATTTTAAAGATTAAAAATTATTAAAACAATGTTTTTAAATGTATATTAAATCATCGTGGTGCCATTGTAAGTCGTGTATGTTTTTTGTTGTTTGTTTTCTTTATGTATATGTAAAATCTATGGTTAACTTTGTTCTGTTTTTAGGTTGATAACCAAAATAAATGTTTTTTTGAAAAAGCCCAATATAATGGGCGAAACGTCAAAGTAATGTGTTTCCTTAAATAACAAATAACAAAAACCTATACCAAGAAACAAGAAACTTATTATAAACAAATGGTTTAAGAGGAATTTAAAAATATAATATTAAGGGTGAAAATGCAAACTACATCTAACTTTACATTCCTGGAAACAAATAACGGACAACCTATGGAATAGAAGTGCTAATAAAATGAAGACCTTATCCAGAATAAATGACAAGATAGCAAAGCAGAAAAACCGAAGGATATTCTTGCTAAGGTGTAAACATATGGATGTTTTGCCAATTTTTTTGAATTTTAACGTGTCACCCTTAGTTTTACAGGTACGTACCTCGAAGAGAAATTTAATCATATTATAAATAGCACAAAAATAAAATTTTAAATCTCACAATTACCGAAGCTCAAAAAAATATAACTAACTTAGAGTCTAAAATTAAACTAATAAGCACTGACTAAAACAAATATTGCCACCAGATACTTTCAATAATTTTATTTACTATGAAAAGCTAAAACAAGAAAAAATATTTAATTACGTTAAATTTAAAAATCAAAAGAAACTATCAAATTTAATAACTAAAGCATCAGTACCGAGTAATAAAGTGAATACTAGTAATTGGCTAACAAATATTTCTGATAAACCTATACCGGATGATATAGCTGAGTCTTGGCATTGGGTGATAAGTTTTCTTTTGCCTGTGGTTAATGAAAGCAGATTTCCCACAACAGAATACTAGCTTGCTTAGAATCTGCCATACATGATAAACCTAGTGAAATCAAAGATTCCATTAGGAGCGAGTGTAGTAAACGTAATAACAAACCATAAAATAAAATTAAGACATAAAACACTAAACAAAACTATTTTACTAACAGAATTAATAAACGAATTAAAAGAGCAAACAATTTATTAAAGATAACCCCGATATTACAATATTAAAACCGGATAAAAGCAACAAAACTGTAATCATGAACACAGCTGACTACAAAATTAAAATGGAAAACCTGCTTTCGAATACCCAAACCTATAAAAAACTACGAAGTGATCCAACTAACTCTTATCAAATTAAAAATAACAGTCTTGTAAAGAAAATCTTGTACAAAAATCTTATTTCGGAATCCGAGGCAAAAAAACTCATGATACACAATTCAGTCGCACCCAAAATATACGGGCTGCCTAAACTACATAAGAACGGTGTTCCGTTGAGACCGATTGTATCATGTATTCAATCTCCATTTTACAATTTATCCAAGTATTTAAGCGATTGCCTCTCAAAAATTACATGTAAAAACGATTATTATATTAAAGATTCATTTAGTTTTAAGGAATTCATTGATTCTGTTAAAATTCCTACAGACCATAAACTAGTGTCACTTGATGTCGTTTCTCTTTATACTAATATACCTAATGATCTTTTATATCAAATAATTAGGGAAAAATGGAACTTGCTTAAAGAACATACTTCACTTAATGAAAATACCTTTATCGAAGCAATAAATTTAACACTTACTAACAATTATTTCCAACATGAAGACAAATTTTATCAACAATTAGACGGTTGCGCGATGGGTTCACTGATATCTTCAACTGTTGCCCAACTTGTTATGGAATACTTAGAAGAAAAATACTAAATAATATCAGCATTCCAATAATCTTCTTTAAAAGATATGTTGACGACTGCTTAACAGCATTACCATCAAGTCAAGTAGATGAGCTAGTGAATTTATTCAATAATTTTCACCCTAAAATACAATTTACGTCTGAAATCGAAATTAATAATGAAATTAATTTTTCTCGACTTAACTTAATAAGAAGTGAAAATAGCGAGTACCTTAAAACTAAATGGTACACAAAAAATACTTGGTCAGGACGTTATTTAAATTATAACTCAAATCACCCAAATTCACAAAAAAATAGTGTAATAATTGGTTTAACTGATAGGGCATTAAAATTAACTTCACCAGAACTACGTCCACAAATTTTAAAAAAGTTAGAAACACTTTGAAAGAAAATAATTTTCCCATTAAACAAATAAACAAAATTATCAAACAACGCACTTTTAAATTTTACAACAATAAAAATAATACTAAAAATATCACATTACTGACAGGGTAAAAAATATGTTGCCATGCCATACTCCCAGGAATTGTCCGAAAAAATAAAATATATTCTGGCAAAACATGACATAGTTGTATGCCACAAGGCCCAAAACCTTTTATCATCACTATTTACACCCTTAAAGAGCCAAGTCCCTAAGAAAAAAAAGTCAAACCTGGTGTACTCAATTCCATGTTTAAATTGCCCAAAAAAATATATTGGTAAAACAACACAATATCTTGATAGCAGACTTAATGGGCACAAATATACGAAAAACGCTTCTACAGCTCTACACAAACATGAAGCAAATTTGAAACATGAATTCGATTTTAAAAACACTGCAATTCTTACCCAAGAAAATCATCACCAGAAACTTTTAATTAAGGAAATGATTCATATAAAAAAAGAACCACAGGCTCTCAATGACAAACAGATATCCAGCAACCACAGCCACATACAGTGTGACCAATGCAAAGTCCGCATCATATGGGATTTTTTTTAATAATAGATTTATTTGAAATTTGACTTTGGCACAATTTCTGCTTCGATCGAGATGAAAATTAACCAAAAAAATAATGGTCACGTGATTCGCATTATCTGTCAAATTTTATTTTTTTTCCAAAAAAATTCCCAAAAATGGGGTTATTTATCAAAATATCAAAAAAAGTTATAGGAAAAAGTTTTTCTAAATGTAATTTTTAGCCCATATGCAAAAAAATTTTAGTTGTATAAGACAATTTTGATATTTTGTCCGTTTTTGTAAATTGCACCACTGTTGCAAAATAAGACTCAAAGCAACCTACATAAAACTTCTTAGTTTTGACAATGCTTTATTCCCGACATGTTTTCTTTAAAAATAGCGTCATATGAAATGTTTGTTTTTCTACAAAATCCAAATAGGGCTATTGAAATTTGGTCACATGTGATGCAAAGTTTATTTATTTTTAACCCTGTATAAGGTAGCTTCATAAAATAGCTATTTTTGAAAACGTAGTTTGTGTCTAAAAGTAATACACATTAATATTAGGAAGAGAGTTTAATTGAAAAGAGTCAAATTTTTTAATAAAAAAAAACTTATTATTATAATTAAACGCATGTAAAATTTCAACTTTTTAATTATTAACAAACCATTTTTGGTATTTAAGTATTAAATAAAAAACAGTTTAAAACTTAAAATTTAAAATTACATTTCTGTGTGCCCACCATTGCGTTCAATACAAATAATTGTTCTTCTTGACACATCTTTAATGGAGTTTCTGATACTAAGGGGCCTTATTTCTGAAATGCAGTTTCGAATCACCGTTTCCAAATGATCAACACTACGGAAAGGTCTTTGTTTGTAAACTTTTTGTTTTAGGTAACCCCACAAGAAAAATCAAGTGGGGTTAAATCCGGAGACCTAGCCGGCCAGTACTTCTCCATATTATGTCCAATTACTTTGCCCCTAAATATTTCCAAGAGGCGTTCCTGAACCTGTCTTGTATTATGGATGGGAGCACCGTCACACTGGTACCACAAATTTTGCCTTATTTCAATAGGCATATTGTCCAAAATTTCAAGGATCTCGGTGTTAAGGAAGCGTAGGTACTCTTCAGAATTTAAATTACCTCTAAAAAAATAAGGACCAACAACTTGATCGTTTAAAACACCGCACCATACATTTGTTTTAAAGGAATACTGGTCCCTGCATTCTATTATAAAATTTGGATTTTCTTGAGCCCACCATCTACAATTTTGAGAGCTTACAACGCCGTTTGAAGTGAAAGTGGCCTCGTCGGTCCATAAAACGTGAAAGGGAAAGGACACATCTTCTTCTTTTTCCCCTGGTACCAAAAAGAGAATCCCAAACGTATGTCAAAATCTCGTTCCTTAAGAGTATTTATAAATTTAGGTTTATAAGGTTTAAATTTATTTTTAAGCAAAATCTTCCTTACGCTCTCTCTTTGTACATCAGTTCTGCAAGAAACATGTCTAATACTAGTTTGGCCATGTTCCACAACATCTAGGCACACATTTAATTGGACTTCTTCACTATGTTTTATAGGATTGCGAGTTTTTTTAAATGAATTTTCCACCGATCCAGTTGATTTAAATTTTGCCATAATCCTACTTACAGTAGACTGTTGCACATTTTTGCCTGGATGCCTTTCATTAAAAATATTGGCTGCTACACGATGACTTGTGTTTTCACCACATATTAATACAATTTCAATTTTTTCCTGTAAAGTTAACATTTTTTTAAATTTAATATGCAGTATTAATTTAAAGTCACTATGATAAACAGAAAGCGATTTGTCTGTCATTATTAAAACAAAGCCTTGTTGATCTTTTTTATCATTTGTTTTACGGCCAACTTGTTTTTGGTGCATCAGGGTACGGTACAATACTAATTAATTTTTTGAATACTGCACTTGAATAATAAAATACTATTTTGACTTATTTCTTAACATAGCTTTATAAAAAATTTTTAATAAAGAGTTTTTAAATAAAATCGTTGAAACTATATAAAAACTTTACGTGAAGTTAAACAAAAATGTATTTTTCACTTAATGCAAACTTTACTGATGATACTGTGTACCTGTTTGTCTTAATTAAAATATGTATTACTTTTAGCCACAAACTACGTTTTAAAAAATAATTATTTTATGGAGTTACCTTATACAGGGTCAAAAACAAATAAACTTTGCATCACATAGGACCAAATTTTAATAACCCTATTTGGATTTTGTAGAACAGCACACATTTAATACGGCGCAACTTTAAAGAAAAGGTGTCTGGAATAAAGCATTCTCAAAAGTAAGAAGTTTTATATAGGTTGCGTTAAGTCTTATTTTGCAACAGTGGTGCAATTTACAAAAAATGGGCAAAAAATCTAAATTGTCTTATACAGCTCAAATTTTGCATACGAGCTAAAAATTGCATTTAGAAAAACTTTTTCTAATGACTTTTTTTGATATTTTGAGAAATAACCCCATTTTTGAATTTTTTTTGGAAAAAAATTAAAATTTGACAGATAATGCGAATCACGTGATTATTATTTTTTTGGTTAATTTTCATCTCGATCGAAGCAGAAATTGATGCCAAAGTCAAATTTCGAATACAGCTATTAATAAAAAATCCCGTATGATGCGGACTTTACTGGTCACACTGTATATATATATATATATATATATATATATATATATATATATATATATATATTTTTAATTTTTATATATATATATATATATATATATATATATATATATATATATATATATATATATATATATATATATATATATATATATATATATATATATATATATATATATATATATATATATATATATATATATATATATATTTAAACCATTCATGCCACAAGGCCCAAAACCTTTTATCATCACTATTTACACCCTTAAAGAGCCAAGTCCCTAAGAAAAAAAATCAAACCTGGTTTACTCAATTCCATGTTTAAATTGCCCAAAAAAATATATTGGTAAAACAACACAATATCTTGATAGACTTAATGGGCACAAAAATATACGAAAAACGCTTTACAGCTCTAACACAAACATGAAGCAAACTTTGAAACATGAATTCGATTTAAAAACACTGCAATTCTTACCCAAGAAAATCATAACAGAAACTTTTTAATTAAGGAAATGATTCATATAAAAAATGAACCACAAGCTCTCAATGACAAACAAGATATCAGCGACTCAGCCACATATATCATAATCTAATATGTTAACCATCCTAACCCCTAATTTTTAAACCAACCTGTATATAAATTTTGTAAATTACTTTTATAAATTAAATCTAAATAAAAAAAAAATAACAAATAAAATGAACATTACTTTTCTTATAAATCTAAAATTCCTAATAACAAAAAATAAAATATAAGCATTTTTTAACATATTCTAAGTTATTTGTACCAATACAATTTAAATAGTCCGATTACCAAGATGTTTCTTCGAGGTGCGTATTTTAAAAATTAAAAATTATTAAAACAATGTTTTTAAATGTATATTAAATCATCGTAGTGCCATTGTAAGTCGTGTATGTTTTTGTTGTTTGTTTTTCTTTTATGTATATGTAAAATCTATGGTTAATTTTGTTCCGTTTTTAGGTTGATAACCAAAAATAAATGTTTTTTTGAAAAAGCCCAATATAATGGGCGAAACGTCAAAGTAATGTGTTTCCTTAAATAACAAATAACAAAAAACCTATACCCAAGAAACAAGAAACTTATTATAAATAAATGGTTTAAGAAAATTGAAAAATATATATAATATATATATATATATATATATATATATATATATATATATATATATATATATATATATATATATTATATATATATATATATATATTATATATATATATATATATATATATATATATATATATATATATATATATATATATATATATATATATATATATATATATATATAAAATAATGTTTTAGAGAATTGTGGGCAAAAATACAGATATACATATATCTATAAAATTTTGTAGATCTTTTTGGAAGCCCTAACAGAAGATTATCATATGTCAATGTAATGCAGTTCTAGTATTACATATATCCGTATCGAAATAATAACCTTTATTTCGGTTAAAAATAAAGTTTTTTCTACTCAAATTATATAAGTGAATAAAAAAAAAATCTTGTGCTAATGGATAATACTCAATGATATTCTGGAATTCACAGAAGCGGTTATATAAAATTTTAAAGACTGTGTAGGGCGCCTAAGGGGCGACTTAGCCCTTGAGTAAAGGTATATTGGTTTTAGTACCCCCTAACCTACATTTGTAAAATTAAAATTTTATTTTTTTATCCTCACTAAAAGTTTTTTAAATTGGCAACCTGTATTTGCGTGACATCCTTACTAAGAAACTTAATCTTCTACTAATAAGGTATCTCATTAATTTCGAATTGCAGCTTTTATGAACCAATATATACGCTTTTGCTTCATTCTTGCTCATTTGCTTTGACCAGGGTTTGATTCCACTATGGTTTTAAGAATTACACTGCCCACTATTAAAAAACCCTTTTAACATTCCAAATATTTCAAACATTCCACAAACAACACGCAAACCAAAAGCCAAAGCTGAAAGCATTCCTCCGATTTAAAAACCTTTCTTGACTATTTAAGAAAAATGTGAAACTATTCTCCAGACAAAAATAATGCCTTTACTTATTTCTGTCTATTTTATCTACTTCTTTTAATTTTCAAAGTGTCGCGATAGTTGAAAAGAAAATAAATTGATCTACGGGGTATCATATTTTAGAAAGTCGGAAGGCGTTAGTGTGCATAATGTCTTTTCTTTTAAATATAAATACGAATAGAAATAGAAACATGGTGTAGTAAAATACGAGGGCGGTTCAAATGTTAGCGGAAATTTAATTTCTATTATTTTGATCCAAGAATACGTCAAATCACTTCCTTTGCTAAACCTAAAAAAAAACTAAACTAAAATTTGTATTTATCACTTAATAACTCAATAACTGCTTATCAATACAAAATTAAAACCCAATCGGAGACCCAATTTTAAAAAAATAATTATTGTTGACAGTGCCAGCTTCATGTTACATTAATATAACAACTATTCACCGAGACCGGTCTGAGCCGCCTTGCAAACCCCTTATCTTTAATAATTATTACTATTAAAAGGTGTTTTTGCATTAATTTTTTAACGTTTGAAAAAAAAAAACAGCATATTTCATTTGGAGGAAAAGTTCCTTTTCATGGCTTGCTATCTATTACCAGCTTCCTCCGTTCGGCAGTTAAACATGAGCGAAAAGTATCACTTTTCCTCCATATAAAATAATGTATTATTTTTTTAAATTAGTCTCGGCGTAATAACCATTTAAAGTTTGCGTCTGGCCCTTTAAATCTGACGACATACCAAAACGGCTTGTGGCGACGCGAGAACTGCCGAGTTCCAATTTTTGACTTTTTTCTCCGTTTCTTTATTTTATTCAGAGCAAAAACAGAAAATTCATTGCGTTTCTTTATTCCGATTTAAGATAAATCGGTTTAATGTTCTTTAAATATGCAACATAATAAATGTAAAAGGTAATTACACCGTCAAAATGCATTGTAATTAATAAAAAAATAAATAATTTTCACAAAAATTTGCTTGAAGCTCTAAAATCTGTTCATTATGGTTTTAGAAAAACACCTGATAAGTAATCCATAGGTTCGCTCCAACTTTGCAAACAACAGAAAAGAGAGATATAGGTCTATAGTTACAAGGGAGAGTTTTGCATCCTTTTTTGAGGACAGGTTGTGGTTAGCCTTTAGCTTTCAAGCAATTATACTATTGAAATATGAAAAAAAAATCGATTTTTTTAACTTTCCAGACTAGGATACTTCCTTAATGTAATTAAACCTAATATCTTAACATTAAAATGTTTACTCATTCATACTATATTTAAAAAAAAAATGATAAATTTATAAAATTTCCTTCATGTACTAAATTTTTAAGAATTTATGTCGATGTTAAACTGAGTTTTAAAGAACATATAGAAAAATAATGTAGTCAACTTGCACCTTATTGTTATTCTTTTAGAGTATTCTCTCATAAATTAAAAGGTTTTTTTTTGTATCGCTACCAAACGGTTTCGAAACTCGCAAGGGCCAACCTTGCACGGTTTTATATCAGTACAAAAACGACGAAGTTGGAACACGAAAAGGGTTCTTGCTTTTCATCGGGATCGAAATGACTGTTCGAAAACAGTTCATGAACGATAACAAGTTTGGTTGGAACAGTAAGGTGATCGTGTAGTTCACCGTCACCCATCGGTGGGAATGGGTTTAAGGGGTTAGGTCACTGTAGCGGGTTCAAAAAATCGATTTTTTTTTTATCTTAAATGATAGCTTAAAGTCTTAAGAATACGGGACAATAGGTTTTATACCCGGGAACACTTTTCTTCGCATTATTTTGGGGCGAAGACTAGGTGACTATCTATGCCATAACTTTTGCAGAGCGGTGAACGAGAAGCGGGTCCACTTGGCTGAGCGGCAATTGACTCCTGCCGCAAAATTGGCCAGGGTCAGCCTGAAGGAAGCCAAAAAGCACGGGGAGGAAAAGGAGGCAAACTCGAAAGTTCTACGGTGCTGAAGGTATTTGCATAAATTTCATCGGAAACATGAAGTTTATCTTTAAACGCGTTTTTCTCGAAACCATGGTTTTCAAGTCGGGCGAACATGAAAGTCCTATTTATTGATTAATCGACTGGGTCTTTTTGTAACTGATTCAAAATATTTTTTAGCGAAGTACCGAGTTTTTCTTTCTATCTCTAAAAGTTTTTTTTGTAATTAATGATTATATGTGATATTTTGCTTGAAAATTAAACCATATTTTTTATACGCGCGCCATTTTAATAAAAATCAATATTTTTACATTCGGCTAGGTACTTCACTAGTTTAAACATTCTAGTTTATGAAACTTTTATCGATTTTTCCCCAGGACGACTTCCGGCTGCAAATCGGTTTCGCCCGCAAACTGCTTCACACCGGGGACGCCATCACTTGGACGACTGCAGCGCCATCTCGCTTTTTAAAGATATTCAATATAATGCGAAAACCGCCTTCGTCTAAAGTGTTTCTGTTCGCCAAGAAAAAATTGCAAAAATGATCCTGTTTTTCGGATTCTACGGTGGGCCAACCCCTTAACTGACTGGGCTTGCGCGTAACAATAAACGGTTTTTTGCCGGGTTGAAACCTATAATTACTGACTTTTTAAACCAATGAACAGTTTTTTTCAAGCGTTTTGTCA